>JAKUCM010001950.1:0-85131 GCA_023374145.1 Lepidium sativum
CCTCTGGATAAAGAAAGAAAGAAAAAGAGTCAAAGAAACGGCAGTGATTTAAATCAAGATTCCTACGGTACCCCACCCATTAAATAAAATCGCAAACAGAAACTAGAAGAAAAAAAGGAATGTTGCATCAGACTGCTTGTCTTTTTGTAGTTGGATCTCCAAGTTTTTGGAATGCCCCAAATTCCACTTGAGCATCCAAATCTGGATCAATCCCAGCAAAAACATCTCTGAAGAGGGTTCTAGAACCATGCCAAATGTGTCCAAAGAAGAAAAGTAGAGCAAACGAAGCATGTCCAAAAGTAAACCAACCTCGTGGACTGCTACGAAAAACACCATCGGATTTCAAAGTAGCACGATCTAATTCAAAAATCTCACCCAATTGAGCCCGTCTAGCATATTTTTTCACAGTTGCGGGATCACTATAACTCACCCCATTGAGTTCACCACCATAAAACTCAACAGTTACACCTACTTGTTCGACACTATATTTTGATTCTGCCCTTCGAAACGGGACGTCGGCTCTAACAATTCCGTCTCCGTCTACCAAAACAACCGGAAATGTTTCAAAAAAGGTAGGCATACGGCGTACAAAAAGTTCACGCCCTTCTTTATTTCTAAAGACGGGGTGTCCTAACCATCCAACAGCTATTCCATCCCCATTGTCCATTGAACCCGCTCGGAATAACCCTCCTTTTGCTGGATTATTACCAATATAATCATAAAAAGCTAATTTTTCAGGAATTTTAGACCAAGCTTCTGATAAACTTTGATTTTCAGCCAGTCCAGCACTAACTCTTCGATATATTTCTTGTTGAAAGTATCCCTGATCCCATTGATAACGAGTAGGACCAAACAATTCGATGGGAGTAGTTGCAGAACCATACCACATAGTTCCAGCAACAACAAAAGCTGCAAAAAAGACAGCAGCAATACTACTGGAAAGGACGGTTTCTATATTGCCCATACGTAATCCTTTGTATAGACGTTGAGGCGGACGAACACTAAGATGAAATAGGCCCGCTAATATACCCAACGTCCCTGCTGCAATATGATGAGAGGCTATTCCTCCCGGAACAAAAGGGTCAAAACCCTCCACGCCCCACGCCGGGTTTACGGGTTGGACCTTTCCGGTTAGTCCATAAGGGTCGGATACCCATATTCCAGGACCATATAATCCTGTTACATGAAATGCGCCAAAACCAAAGCAAGCCACTCCTGAAAGAAATAAATGAATTCCAAAAATCTTGGGCAAATCCAAAGAAGGTTTTCCTGTACGTTCATCACAAAAAATTTCTAGATCCCAATATACCCAATGCCAAATAGCTGCCAAGAAACACAAGCCAGAAAACACGATATGTGCTCCGGCTACCCCTTCGTAACTCCAAAGACCCGGATTCGTTATAGTCCCTCCTGTAATATTCCAACCGCCCCACGAATTGGTTATTCCTAAACGAGTCATGAAAGGTATAACGAACATACCTTGTCTCCACATTGGATCAAGAACGGGGTCGGAGGGATCAAAAACAGCTAATTCATATAGAGCCATCGAACCGGCCCAACCAGCAACCAGAGCAGTATGCATTATATGAACCGAAAGCAAACGACCGGGATCATTCAATACAACAGTATGAACACGATACCAAGGCAAACCCATGGAAATACCCCTTTATCAAGGAAAAATAGACACTATGTAACTTTATTGCATTGGAAAAAAACTATGCTACGGACCCCCCTTTTTTAGGTAATTTTTTCGGAGAAAGGATTAATATTTGTTCTATTCTGTTAGTAATAATGGAACAATTCGATTCATAGGAAAAAAGGGAAGCGGATCTATTCTATATCCGATAAGTACCAATACGCAATGGGGGTGAATTCTATTTTATATGAACCAAGATAGCTATTGTTGTTCATCATTCAGAAACCCGTTCGTAAAAAATTTCCTTTATTTTTATTCATTCTCTCTTACTTTACTTTTATTTTATATTTTATTTTAGCTTATTCAACTTATGTATTAAATATGATTAATTTAAATATGATTAATTTAATAAAGTAGGAAAAAAGGATAATAGTATTAAAAAACGAAACCCCAGTCTTACGTTTCCACATCAAAGTGAAATAGAGAACTTCATTCTCTTTTTTTTCATTTCATGCCTATTGGCGTTCCAAAAGTACCTTTTCGAAGTCCTGGAGAAGGAGATACATCTTGGGTTGACATATAGTGCGACTTGTCAGATATATTGGGCTATATGGGATTTCCCCATTTTCTCCCTCGATCGAGATATCCTCTGTTTCGCCCAAAAAGATTGATTGAATTATCAAAAATTTGTAACGCGAAGCGCAAAAAATAAAGTGGAATTAAATGCAGGGAGTATTTAGATTGATATTAGATTATCAAAACTTTTTTATGGTTTACGTGATCGGACTAATAAAATGAAGTATCCAGGCTCCGTTTAGCAAAAACCCAATTGATAATTAATATATAATATTTTTATAATTACTACTTATATGATATGCAAAATTATGATAAAAAATTCTATTAAAAAATCAAAAAAATTGAAACAGGGTGATCTAAAACTGTTGCTCAAATCAAATAATATAATGAAAAATTTGTTGACTATTTGACAGAAGACATGTGAAAGAAATGAATTGAAAAAAAATTGGAGTAGTAAAAAAAGACGCGGTATTTGGTTCATTTGTCCTATATGTGCAAATCAAAATCGGGCAAATTTTTCCTTTTACTCGGGGTAGAGCATAAACCTAAAAAATGGAATAAAAAAAGGAAGAAGCCCATTCAGGAACAAGAAAAAATCATCGCCATTTCAACTGAATCTCGATGAAAAAAAAATATCAATGAATCCAGTTAGTCTGAGCGGCTTAATCAATCGTTTTATTATTAGATAAGGAAATTTCCCTAAGAAAGAAAATAGAAAAAGAACTAAAAGACAATTGGGCTTGCACAAAGGGGCTTTTGATGGGCCTTTTTCGCCGAGAAGCCCAAAGATTCAATCTTCGTCCAAAGTCTTTAGTTCTGGCCCGTAAAAGCACTCGACCAAGTGATGGTCGAGTGTCATGCTCGAGTGTCGGAGACTCGAGTGATAAATCTTCTAGTTTGCATCCTGAACTTCAACCTTAGGCCAGACGATTCCTCATTGGTCTTCTTGTAATCCGAAATACTCCGTGATAAGCTCCAAAAAGTGCCTAAAAGTCATTTTATGCAATGTATGCAATGCCCGACACTAATAATGCAAATTATGCTAAAAAGAACCTAAAACAATGATAACAATGCAAGTACGAATGCAAAACATGCTAAATAATGGTCCTAAAATGTGGTAAAATGCAGACACATCAACTCCCCCAAACTTAGTCTTTGCTTGCCCTCAAGCAAATATGCATCGAACTAAGAAGGAAGAGAAGTTGCTGACAATGGGAACATCTTACTTAAACAAGTGACTTGCCAAACTGAAAAAACCGTAATCCACAAGTGAAACCTCATTCTTTTGTAAGAACCACAATTTACTTTCATCAAGGCTTAGCATCAAGACCGAGTATTCCCTAACACTTAGTTGGACTCTTAAGAAACTCAGATTCGAAACCTATTTCTTTCAAGTACAGTCCGCAAGAGGGGCTATTGATCAAAGACCTTGGGATTCAACTTCCTCAAATTCAGCTAGTCACCAATGGTTTAAGCATTTTCGATCACTTCTCAACTCCTTACTCGTTTTTATTGGCTTTAGCTTTATCAATGAAGCTCGAAAAAGTACGGGTTTACGCACAGTCCTGGTTCACCTTAGGCATCGATTATGAGGTAACAAATCAGGTTCTTTTCGAGACACAACCTAAGTATCGGTTTCAAAGGTTAATGATCTACCAATCAGTGTTCAAGAGGGAAAAAACGCGAGTCTAAGAGTTCACTATGGTTACTAGCCAATCATCCTAGCAAGTCTACCTATCTAGCAAGATGATTCCCGAAATTCTAGACTCAATCCTATATGAATGCAATGCAGCTACATGAACACTCTGTTTTTGACTTATGCATTTTCGATTTTTTTTCAAATTTTTTTGGTTTTTCTATGCCTTAGATATGCAAATGATCAAATGCAAGAATGAAAACTAAGAACCACAGAAAACAAAGTTAAATATCCTCTAGAACCCTCCCCCAAACTTAAATCACACAGTCCCTTGTGTGTATAAAAGTCCGAAAGAGGATCCTAGACCAGCAAGTCAAGTGAAAAATATGCAAAAGCAAGCTAAGTAAAAGAAATGTAAAAGCAAGTCAATTTAAAAATATGCAATGGTATTTATAATGAAAGGAAGGGGTTTTTGAACCTCTTAATGATTCCAGTAATCGGCTGCCACATTCCGCATGAGCTCCATGTAGTGGTCATTATGCCTTTGACGCTCGAGCTCAGCTTGCTCGAGCGTTTCCGTCGAGTGTTCGGAATGCTCGACTGATTGATGCTCGAGCGGTTGGCTCGAGATTGCTCCAGCTGCATCGAATGGTCTTCTATACGAGAAGGCTGCGGGGTTTGCTGAGGAACGTCGAGCTGGTGCGGGTTGGTGTTGTCTCTCACGATCCGTGGATATGGAGGCTCTTCTTGGGCGAATAGTTGGTGGTGGTGGTGGTCCGCTGTTCCTTTCTAGAGCTGCCACTCTCCTACTTAGATCATCGTTTTCTTGCCTTCTAGCCTCGTCGCTAGCAGTCAGCTTCTTCACCTTCTTCATCAACCATTTGTTCATTTTCTGCAACAAGCCTATGTGCTTGTGTGCTTCTCGAATCGGTTCTCCTTGACGAGGTGGCATCGTGTATTCTTCAAAACAATACGCTTCGGGATCCACTTCATCGCTGTTTGTTGGAGATGAACTCTGCTGAGGGCCATTGGGATCGTACAAGGCTTCTAGAGGCGGATTGAAATCCATGTTTTGCCCCATTCTTATTGTCGTTTACTCCCTGTTTGGCAAGAGTAGAAAAGCGTTTGGTCTAAGTAAATGATGGAAAGAGTAAAGGAGCTTACCTCGAACTTCCGTCGTAGCCAAAAATTGACTCCTCCTTAAGTGATCGATGTTCATGAATCGTGGGTCAGCCCATTGTGTCTCATCGATTGACACATTACATCTTTCCAGAATGCATGTGACAAGTCCGCCAATGGTGATCTTTCCATCACGACCTCCAGTTTTTTTATCCCTTGCCTAATCTCGGTATGTGACCAATTGGTTAGCAAATTGGATGGTTAATCCAGCATTGTTTCGATCTCCAATAATCGGGGATCCGTCGCTCTTTGTACCAAAAATGTCTTTAAGAGTAGTCACCAACATCTCCATTTCTCCTAGATTAATTGTTCCAGTAGTGAAACATGAGAAAAATGTATTTGCTAGGATTGTTCGAAAATACCTCAAAGCCGGGTTTCGGATCAGCGATGCCTTAGATCGGGAGGATGAGAATCTGCTCCTTGTTGATGCAATCGACCTCCACACATCATCCAACTCAGCTCTATCAAAATCTGGTCCATAATTTTCGGACTCGGCCTTTGGGAACTCGAAGAGGTCCCTAAGTGCTTTGAATGTCATTTGATAGTCCCTTCCTCTTATTGCAAAGAAGATGTAACCGCCACCTTGCTTTTCTTGGAGACTCTCGTTTTCAGCATCGTATAAAACGATCTGAACCGTCGCCAAAAACTGAAGAGTCTCTTCCTTGTATGTTCTTTGCGGATACTGCACAAATGTGGACAGCCCACAATTTTGCAACATGATATCTACATCTCTTGTTATCCCCATTGCGGTCAGCGCTTCCTTGCATGAATAGCGGGTGCCTAGAAAATCCATCCTCCGCAGATCGCTTAGTGCTCTTGCCGAGTTATGTCTCTCCTTCATCTCCTTCTCTCTTTTTCTAGCAAGGATTATCTCCCTTGCTTCCGCCGCCTCTCTTTCGCCATATCCATCTTCTCGGAGTGTTTCAGCAGCAAGGTCCGGGTCCAATTCGTCTTCATCCATGTATTCTCCTCTTTCTTCCGACTCATTCTCAGATTGTACTTCCATCCTCCTCTTCTCCTTTCTGTCGGGTTTGCTTGCGGCCATAGAAGACTCTCCTTGGGAAGGATTGCTTCTTGATCGAGCATTATTTTTGGCTCTAAGGCGGAGGAGGTTGGCTTTGTTGGATTTGCCGTCTGTCATGGTGAAAGTAGGTTGGAGGAAGAGCAAGTGTTTGGACACTCGAACAAGACACTCGAGCAGAGGTGATCGAGTGTAGTATATGAACAAAAAGAGAGATGATTTGCTTCTGTAAAAGAGAGAACAACTAGAGAGAAATGTTAGAGAGAGAATGTATTTCGTGTGAATGAAAGGAGAGAGGCTCCTCCTCCTTTTATAGAGGAGAAAAACAAGGGGGAGCCTTTTCAAATTCAAAATTTGAACTTAGATTAAATCAAATCTTTTTGAATTAAATGGAAAAGATATTGCATTAAAGAAAGATTTAACCCATTTTTCGGAGTAAATGTCTCCCCTTTCTCAGCTTTTGGCAGTTATAGGCTTTGGAGGCATGTGAATAGGCATGAAGGCGGGACGCTCGAGCCTGACACTCGAGCAGGTTTGGTCGAGTGTCAGTCTGCCAAAAGCTGGCTGATGCTCGAGTGGGACACTCGACCAGGCGTGGTCGAGTGTTGTCCCATCTTGTCGGTTTTGACCCCACTTGCCCCATGTGGGCCCCATTTTCCTGTAAAAGAGACCCAAAAAACCTTCCAAGTGCATGTAAGTCGAAATAGATGCAAGTAAAAATGAAAAATAGCAAATTTGTTAGGAAAATATGCGAAAAGGAAGAAATTGAATGTATATACATAGGATACCTTTGGGATTGCCTCCCAACTGCGCTTGTTTATAGTCTCAAGCTCGACTTCCTCCTATTTATTGGAGAGGAGGTGGTTCATCGAGCAGAACCGAAGTTCCCTCGGGAATCGTGCTGTTGGCCAAGTAAGGTTTTACTCTATGACCGTTTACAGTGAATCCTTCCCCATTGCCATTGGCTAAAGTGACTGCTCCATAAGGTAAAACTTGCAGTACTTTGAACGGAACAAACCACTTTGATCGCAATTTTCTGGGAAATAGCTTGAGTCTTGAGTTAAAGAGAAGCACTTGATCACCAACTTTGATTGTTTTCCGCTGGATCCTTTTGTCGTGAGCTGCTTTTGTTTGATCCTTGTATGCTTTTGAGCTGTCATATGCTTCGAGTCTTATTTCTTCGAGTTCATGTAGGTCCATTTGCCTCTTTTTTTGTGGTGTCTTGATATCGAAATTCAAGAGTTTGGTTGCCCAAATTGACTTGTTCTCTATCACAACTGGTACATGGCAGGATTTTCCATAGAGCAATTGAAAAGTTGTGCGGCCAATAGGTGTTTTGAAAGCAGTCCTATAGGCCCAAAGAGTATCATCCAATTTGGCGGCCCAATCGCGTTTTGACAGCCCAACTATCTTCATTAAAATCGATTTGATTTGTCTATTAGAGACTTCAACCTGTCGCTGGTTTGAGGATGATAAGGAGTTGCCACTTTGTGTTTAACCCCATGTTTCCTAAGCAAATTCTCGAAAACCTTGTTGACAAAATGGGATCCTCCATCGCTAATCACAACTCTTGGCACACCAAATCTGGGAAATATAATGTGTTTGAAGAGCTTAAGTACCACCTTTGCATCGTTTGTAGGAGCTGCAATAGCTTCTACCCATTTAGAGACATAATCCACAGCAACCAGAATGTAACTGTTTCCTAAAGAAGGAGGCTTAAATGGTCCCATGAAATCAATTCCCCAACAGTCAAACACTTCTATCTCCAAGATCAGATTTTGCGGCATCTCATTCCTCTTGCTTATACTGCCCATTCTTTGGCAGCAATCACATCTGGATATGAACTCTTGGCAGTCTTTAAAAATCGATGGCCACCATAACCCGGATTGAAGGATTTTTTGTGCTGTTTTGAACGCAGCAAAGTGTCCTCCATATGTAGATCCATGACAGTGTTCCAAAATTCCATTGACTTCCTCTTCTGATACACATCTTCTGAATAGTCCATCAGATCCTTGCTTGTAGAGATAAAGCTCATCCCAAAAATACTGCCTTACATCCCTGAAAAATTTCTTCCTTTGATGATAATTCAAGGTTTTAGGCAGTTCTCCTCCGACCAAATAGTTTACCAAGTCGGCATACCATGGTAAGCATGTTCCCACAAACTTCGATCCGATCGAAAAATGTCTTCTTTGTCTGTGGGTTTGACGCTCGAGCAGGTGGTGGTCGAGTGTCATGGTCGAGTGTTCGGTGGAAAAACTCAACAGTTCCTTTTCAGGCATAGAATCATTTATTGGAAGGGTTTCTTCAACCTGTATCCTTGATAAGTGATTAGCAACACCGTTTTCAACCCCTGGTTTATCGACTATCTCCATGTCGAATTCTTGCAGCAACAAAATCCATCTAAGCAGTCTAGGCTTAGCATCCTTCTTTTTCATCAAGTATCTTAGAGCTGCATGATCAGTATGCACAATAACTTTTGATCCAACCAGATAGGACCGGAATTTCTCAAAGGCGAACACAACTGCAAGCAATTCCTTCTCCGTGGTGGCGTATTTCACCTGGGCTTCGTCTAGTGTTCTGCTAGCATAGTAGATCACATTCAGTTTCTTATCTATCTTCTGTTCCAGAACTGCCCCAACAGCATAGTCACTAGCATCACACATTATCTCAAAAGGGAGATTCCAATCGGGTGCTTGGACTATTGGTGCTGTTATCAAGGCGTTTTTGAGTTCGAGAAAAGCCTTGAGGCATTCCTCGTCAAAGACGAAATCCGCCTCCTTGCAAAGGAGAAGAGTCAAAGGTTTAGCAGTCTTCGAAAAGTCTGATGAATCGCCTATAGAATCCTGCATGTCCCAAGAAACTCCTAATGTCTTTGACAGTTTTCGGCGGCTGCAACTGAACCATAACTTCTATTTTAGCTTTGTCGACTTCAATGCCCCTTTCTGAAATCTTATGACCTAGAACGATCCCTTCTTTCACCATAAAGTGGCATTTCTCCCAATTAAGCACTAGATAGAACCCTGCACAAGTTTGACAAACAAGAGGAGAAGGAAGAACCATAGACAGAGAAATCGTCCATGAACACTTCGACCATCTCCTCAATCAGATCCGAAAATATAGAAGTCATGCAACGTTGAAAAGTAGCAGGTGCATTACAAAGACCAAATGGCATTCTCCTATATGCAAATGTACCATAAGGGCAAGTAAAGGTTGTTTTTTCCTGATCATTTGGATGTATAGGGATTTGGAAAAATCCACTATATCCATCAAGGAAACAATAATATGAATGATTAGCCAACCTTTCAAGCATTTGGTCGATGAATGGCAAAGGATAATGATCTTTTCTAGATGCAGAATTCAATTTTCTAAAATCGATGCACATTCTATGTCCTTTAATAGTTCTAGTTGGAATCAAATCATCATTTTCATTTCTAATGATAGTGACCCCTCCCTTTTTAGGCACACAATGCACAGGAGACACCCATTTACTATCAGAAATAGGATAAATTATATCAGCATCTAACAGTTTTAAAATTTCCTTTTTAACGACCTCCTTTAAATTCGGATTCAATCTCCTTTGAGGTTCCCTGCTAGAATAAGATTCATTTTCAAGGTAAATTCTATGTGTGCATAAATCGAGAGAGATCCCTCTAATGTCAGATAGTGAGTATCCTAAAACTTTTCTATCGTCTTAATTCAGAAAGCAACATGTTTAACTCATTATCACTCAATGCATTATTTACTATTACTGGATAAGTAGAGTTAGATCCAAGAAATGCGTACCTGAGCCCGGAGGGGAGTGGTTTGAGTTCCACTTTTGGTGATTTGAGCTCCGACCAGTCATCATCGATCTGATACTCGACCTTAGTGTGGTCGAGTGTTGATTTCCAGAGGCTGAATCGGAATGCTCGAGCTCTGTTTGCTCGAGTGTTGAGGTCGAGTGTAAGGTCTCAAACTGTTTTTCACTTTTCAGTGATTTGCAAGAGTCCAACAAGCCTTTGTAGACCTCAGTTTCTTCGTATATGTATCCATCACAATCGTCTTTTATCAAAGCAGTACCAAGGTGGTCTTTCTCCATCAATTCTCCAAATAGGTCCTTTGAGAGATCATCTATTTCTTGTACCACGAACAGCTGACCCTCAATGGTTGGTTTTCTCATTATGTCGCTGATGCTGAAAGTCATCTTGAAATCTTTCCCAAGGTTGAGTTCGAATTCTCCTTTTGGCACATTGATCACAGCTCCTGCAGTGGCTAAGAAGGGCCTTCCAAACAGCAAGAGGTCCTTTGGTTCTTCTCCCATATCTAGAACAACGAAATCCGTGGGGATTTCTACTCCTCCAACCCGAACTGGTAAGTCTTCTAAAATTCCAAGTGGAATCCTAACCGATCTGTCAGCTAGTACCAAGGATATCTTGCAAGACTTGTATTTATCGAACCCTAATCTTTTGGCGACTGTTAGAGGCATTAGGCTGATTGATGCCCCTAAATCACACAAGCAACTCCTGAATGTGAGAGGTCCAAGCAAACATGGAATCGTGAACGTTCCTGGATCATCGAGCTTCTTAGGCACAACCTTTCTTTGTATAATAGCGCTGACCTCATGAGTTAACACAACCATCCCTTCGACTTCTTTTGTTCTGTCCTTGACTGCGTCTTTCAAAAACTTTTGATAAGGGGGCATTAACATAAAGGCATCTAGAATTGGTATTTTCACTTCAACGTCCTTCATCTGCTTTTCAAAGAGAGCTTTGTATTTGTCTGCAACATCCTTTTTGAATCTCTGTGGAAAAGGAAGCTGCGGTTTGAAAGGAGGTGGAGCAAACGTCTTTGGGTCTTTTTGTATGTCGGTTGTGTTTTTGGACTGATCTTCTGACACTCGAGCAGGTGGTGCTCGAGTGTGTTGGTCGAGTGTTAAAGATTTCGGCTTTTTCATGCTGATTTCTGTCTGTTCTTCGACCAAATCATTCTCCCCTTCTGGAAGGACACTGTCCTCAGTGTTCTCTGTTGGTTCAGCACGAATTAGCAATTCACGGCCATTACGGAGTGTAATGGCGTTGGTGTGATACTCCTTAGGGTTTTGAACAGCTTTTCCAGGTAGCTGTCTGGTTTGTTTGTTTGTTGATGAAGATCCTTGTTGATTCTCCACATATTTGATACGAGCATTGAGGGTCTCAAATTTGCAGTTGAGTTCATTATGTGAAGCATCGATCTTAGCATGTACTTCAGCAAATTTTCGTGTTAATTCGGTAGCGCTGGCTGTCTGTCCTTTTAGTATCTGCTGCAAGATGTCCATCACTTCAGGTGTTTGTTGTGGTGGTTGGGTGTTGTATCCAGGAGGTGGTTGGTGGTGTGTTTGCTGGTACTGTTGTTTGGGTATGAATGGTTTTGGTTGCGGTTGCGGATGTGGTTTGAGTGGGTACACCTGGTCGTTTGGATTCGCCACATTTGTGTTTCTGTAGGATAGGTTGGGGTTGGGTTTGTAGCTGTTGAATTATCTGAAATTGTTGCTTTGGTTCTGTACGAAATTGACCTCTTCAACTTCGTCATCGTCGTCTTCAACCCGTTCTGTTTCACCGACATGGTGTACTTGCTTATGGTGAGCTAAAAGTAGCTTGTCCAGTTTGTCTTGTATGGCTTTGAGCTCCTTTCTACTAACCATATCTGAATCTGTTACGCCTCTAGGAGTTCGATTATAGTCTTCACTGTATTGGCCGTCTGCTTGAGCTAAATTCTCCACTAATTCCCATCCATCATCGACATCTTTATTCAGAAAATTCCCATTGCAGGTTGTGTCTAGCAACATGCGTATCTTGGGGATCACGCCTCTCTAGAGAGTACTGAGAAGGGACTCAGTAGTGAAACCATGATGAGGACATTGTGATTGGTACATCTTGAATCGTTCCCAAGCCTCAGAGAATGTTTCGGAATGGTTTTGCTTAAAACCAGAGATGGAATTGCGGAGTTTCGCAGTTCTTGAATTGGAAAAGAATTTGCCTAGAAATGCTTCTTTGCAGGCGTCCCATGATGTGATAGACCCTTGTGGCAAGTGTTTTTCCCATAGATGTGCTTTGTCTCCAAGAGAGAAAGGAAACAATCGCAATTTCAGAGCATCCTCACTAACCCCATTTATTTTTGTCAGACTGGTTAGTTTTTCAAATTCATCAAGATGATCTAGTGGGTCCTCAGAGGGTAAACCATGAAATTTACTGTTCTGAACAATGGAAATCATTCCACTCTTAATCTCAAAGTTGTTGTTGGCGATGGCTGGTGGGACAATTCCATGGCGTTGAGTGTGGATACTGGGAGCATCACCGGCACCAATGTGTCTAACTCTCCTAGGACGAGTTCCTAGATCAGTAGCTTGTACTTGTTCTTCCATGTTCACCTGATCCGTGTATTCTTCGTTCAATCTGTTCCGTTGTTCTCGCAAGTATTCACGAGGCAAACGGTCTATTCTGTCAGAGTATGGAATGAGGTCTTCACTACCACGGGATCTGGTATTCATGCAAGTGATTTGTGTTGTCGGAATTGAAACTCGAGCAGGTGGTGCTCGAGTGCAGTGATCGAGTGTTTCTTGGTTCTGCGTGAGCTCTCGGGATACAGAAGAAAAATCAACGAGCTCGAGTTGTGTTGGTCGAGCTTGTTGATCGAGTGTACCTGAAAGCAAACAAAAAACCAGAAACGATTTTAGAATAATAGTATAGTAAAACTTAGTCTCAGAAAAGTGACTTTCCTAATTGTAGCTAACTAATCCCAGTTGGCAACGGCGCCAATTTGATAAACAGGTTTTGCGGTGTTTTCTCAAATACCAAACTGTATATTTAATCAATTGTAGTACAGCATGGTGTCAATCCAATTGAGGAGTAACTAGCAATCAAGATATAATCAACTTATTCTAATCTAAGCCAAATTCGGTTTAAGCGAGTGGGTTATCTATCCTAGGTGACGACGAATCTTAAAACAAAATGCTAAAAATGAAACAAAGTATTAGAATGTAAAAACAGAGCATTAAAAGTAAAGAAATAGTGAAACTAATGATAAAGTGCAACACGAAATCTCAACCTAAAGCAGAGTATTAAAATCACGCAAATTCAATAGAGGAAAAATGGGTTCTCGAGGATTATGATCAATGATTAGGGTATTCCTAGGGGTTCTAGACCTATCTATCAACCTATTTAGATGACCTCTAAGCAAGGAATCACAAAGTAATCACATTCGCTCTCGCGCAATGGGATCTCTCCTAAAAGACAACCTGACTTGACTCTCGCCCAACGATTGGAAATTCAAGAGGCCTTAAGTATGGACCTTACAAAGCCTAATAACACCCTAGACAATCAATGTCTTGAGCTAGGAAGATGCTATCTTAATTTAAGCATTTGGGCTTGCACAAAGGGGCTTTTGATGGGCCTTTTTCGCAGAGAAGCCCAAAGATTCAATCTTCGTCCAAAGTCTTTAGTTCTTGCCCGTAAAAGCACTCGACCAAGTGATGGTCGAGTGTCATGCTCGAGTGTCGGAGACTCGAGTGATAAATCTTCTAGTTTGCATCCTGAACTTCAACCTTAGGCCAGACGATTCCTCATTGGTCTTCTTGTAATCCGAAATACTCCGTGATAAGCTCTAAAAAGTGCCTAAAAGTCCCTTTTATGCAATGTATGCAATGCCCGACACTAATAATGCAAATTATGCTAAAAAGAACCTAAAACAATGATAACAATGCAAGTACGAATGCAAAACATGCTAAATAATGGTCCTAAAATGTGGTAAAATGCAGACACATCATAAATCAGACACACAACATGCTTTGGCAAGGGCGTCTGCTTTATAATTTAAGACTCTGGGGATAATTGAGAGTAAACAGGAAGAAAATCTAACCGAAAGTCGCCGAAACTCCACCTGATACGGAAGGAACGCCGGCCACTCCTCCGGGGATTGTAAGATGTGGTATACTGCCTTATAATCTGATGATAATACAGAGAAGGTGAGCAGCTGATTTTATCTTTGAAAATCAAGAGAATAGATGTTCATCAAACACCGATTCCCTCACTTACCGTCAAGAATCGATCCTTATTGATTCAAGACTGGAGCAAGCTCCCAAGAAGAGTTGCAGAGAACGAAGAAGAAGAAGGAAGAAGAAGTCAACAAATTCTGTTATTCAAGTCAACAAAATGCAACGTTTTTTATATGTAATTACATTCTAGATTTCTATTAAGTATTCTTAAATCCTCACCCTACACGTGTCCTCATAATACTCATAATACAGCTCTTCAATATGCTGTATCAAATCTTCCCTCCCTAAGAAATCTTGACCTCAAGATTGGAAGTGAGGAAACTATCTTTGAAGATCATAGTAAAACTCCCAAGTAGCTTCATCAATTCCTTGATTAGCCCATTTAACCAATACATGGGTCATTGCTCGTCCTTGCCGCTGCACCATACGCCTCTCCAATATGGTTTCTGGTTCCTTAGTCAAAACATCCGACACAATGGAAGGTAAATCCAGAGAGACATTATCATGTCCTAAACGCAGTTCAACTGAGATACATGGAACACCGGATGTATCTTTGAATAACTCGGAAGTGCCAATTTGTATGCTGTTTTCCCGCAGGTATCGATCACCTTGTAAGGTCCATAATACTTAGGAGCTAACTTCTGACTTGTACGAACAACCACCGATTGTTGTCTATAAGGTTGCAGCTTTACAAAAACATAGTCCCCTATTTTAAAATTCCAATTTGTCCTCCTGCGATTAGCTGATTGCTGCATACGATGTTGAGCCCTTAAAAGATGAAACTTGAGTATCATCAACATATTCTCCCTGTCTTGCAGACTCTTGGCTACCACAGCAACCTTAGCTTCTCCTGGTAGATACGGTAAGTGTATAGGTGGAGGTTTCCCATACACAGCCTCATAAGGGGACATTTGTGTGGCAGTGTGGAAGTTAGTATTGTACCAGAATTCAGCTAATGAAAGCCACTTGGACCATTCATGCGGTCTGTCGCTACACATGCATCTAAGGTAAGTTTCCAAGCACCTATTAACCTCCTCCGTCTGTCCGTCACTTTGAGGATGATACGGTGTGGAGTAGTGTAATGAGACGCCTTGAAGCTTAAACAATTCACTCCAAAATTCACTCAAGAAAATGGCATCTCGATCACTGACAATGGTTTCCGGCAAACCATGAAGTTTAAAAACAGAATCGAGGAATGCTTGAGCTATAGATGTGGCAATATAAGGGTGTGCTAAAGGCATAAAGTGAGCCGCCTTAGACAATCTATCAACCACCACATATATCACTGAATAACCACTAGACAAGGGCAAAGCAGAAATGAAATCCATTGAAATTTCAGACCACACAGAGTTAGGAATAGACAAAGGTTGAATAAGACCTGGATAGGCTGCTGTATCATACTTGCAGCATTGACATACGCCGCAGCGCCGCACATATGCTTGTATGTCTTTGTGCATACCCTTCCAGAAGAAAAGACTCTTCACTCTCTGCAGTGTGACATCTTTTCCTGAATGACCACTACAACTAGAACAATGCAGCCAATCCAATATCTGATTACGCAAAGATACCACCTGAGGAACCACAATCTTAGATTTCCTCCTCAATATACCTTGACTCCAAGTATAATGCTTCTTAGAGGTGGGGTTCTGTTTTAACTATTCGATCAAGGTCTTAACCAAATCATCCCCATCATAAGTTGCCTGAATATTCTTCAAGTAGTCACAATCCAAGACAGGCATTGCCATGTGTAAAATGTCAGCTCCTTCTACTCGAGACAAGGCGTCTGCCACTAAGTTCTCTTTACCACTTCTATATTGTATCTCATAATCGAATTCCATCAATTTAGGTAACCATTGCTGTTGAATTGGCGTGTTCAACCTCTGCTCTAACAAATATTTAAGACTCCGCTGATCAGTCTTGATTACAAAGTGATTGTTCAACGAATAATGCCTCCACTTCTGAACCGCATAGACAACTGCCAACAGCTCTTTTTCATATATTGACAATTGCAGTTGCTTACCTTGTAAGTGACGACTGATATAGGCTAGTGGATGTCCATCTTGCATTAATACTGCGCCAATTCCCTGGCCACAAGCGTCTGTCTCAACCACAAAGGGTTTATCGAAGTCAGGAAGAACCAAGACTGGAGCTGTACATAAAGCTGTCTTCAAAGTATCAAAGGCTTCCTGAGCTTCCGACGCCCAACTGAATGCGTTCTTCTTGGTGAGACAAGTGAGAGGTCTTGCTATGGTTCCAAAATTGCGCACAAACCTTCTATAATAACCAGTCAAACCCAAAAAACTCCTTAATTGTTTCAGAGTTTTGGGAGTCGGCCAGTCAGCTATGGCTTGCAGCTTAACCGGATCCGTTGATATGATCGTGGATGACACAACAGCTGCAGCACCTGAAGTAGAGGGTCGGATTACACGTTCTAGAGCTAAGGAGATGGCCAAGGAAGCTCATTCCCTCATTGCCGAAGGAGTTGACGAGCTAGCAGCTGCACAAGTCTTCAACATCTCCATCTTGAAGACTTCTCCTGGTAATGATAACTAGGTAATTTAGGTGAGGAAGTTTGTACTCTTTTTCCCATAGAGAGTTTTGTCCCAATTGGGTTTTCTCTCATGGTTTTTAATGAGGCAGATGGAATCATTACGGCGAGTTACTTAGGACTCTTACCATTAGGAGAATAATGTACAAACCAATCTGGTTTTGTACTTAGTAGATTTTGAGGTGCACCATTAGGGGACGCCTCGTTGTTTTTATTTAAATGCTTCGTTGTTTTATTTAAGTTTCAAACTACATGTTGTTTTTTTTGGTTTAAAAACTACATGTTGTTCTGTTTTAGGGTTGTATTTAAACCCCAGAACTTGCTGTAAATTTCTTAGAGTATTATTTTGACAAAAAGACTTCTTTAAAGTTTTCATGCTCTCAAGCCACGGTTCTGGACATCCTAGAGCCTGAATCTCCCATCACGTTGTGAGCCAAGAGATTCTTCACTTAATTCATCTAATCACAGAAATCTATCCATTCTGTCACTTCATCTTCATCACCTACAAGTCCTCATCACGTCCTCATCTTATTCCCAATCCATCAGTTCTATTGTCACACAGAGACTTTGCTGTCATATCTCAGAAACCCCTTGTCCAAATCCTCTCAAAACTCATCACCGCGTTCCTCACACTCCAATCTATCCGTTGCTCAAATTTCATTCGATTCCGAGTTCTCTAGCCCCGATTTTCAGAGTTCTATCCTAGGAAAAATCACATCAAGTGGTATCAGAGCCAACTCTGTGCCAAGGCTGAGAAAATCTCTAACCCTAATCTCTCTTTATTGTTATTTTCGTTCTCATTCATTGTTAGGGTTTAGATTCGTTTTCCTGATTGAATTACGATTAGGTTTTGTTTCCTGATTGAATTAGGATTAGTTTAAAGTTTTCCTATTAGAATTAGGATTAGTTTCTATTTTCCTATTAGAATTAAGATTAGGTTTTGAGTTTTCCTATTAGAATTAGGATTAGGTTTTGAGTTTTCCTATTAGAATTAGGATAAGTTTCTGTTTTCCTATTAGAATTAGGATTAGGTTTTCTGTTTTCCTGTTAGAATTAGGATTAGTTTAGGAATCCTATTCTTAGTAGGATTAGGATTTTCGTTTTTTTAAGGCTTTTATTTCCTTTCTTTTCATCTTAGAACTAGTTACTGTGAGTTGTTTTGACTTCCTTTCAGGTACAATGGAGCTTTCAGCTGAAGCTATGGAAGCTCTAAGCAAGGCCATGGCTCAGCAAATCAAAGAAGCCAATCGAGCAATAGCTTCTCAACTCCTTAAGCAATTAGAGCAGCTTGATAGCAAGTTTGAGAACCGATTCAAAGAGCTAAAGAATGATCAAAGTGCTACCGAGCCAGAATCATGAGAGCCTCCTAGTCCTAATGAAGCAATCAGGATTGCTAAAGGAAAGGCACACGTGGGTTCTTCTTCTAGACAGCAGAGAGTTAGACGCCTTAAATCACCAATTAGGGACAGAGAAACAGTTGGTCATCAAAGGAGAAGCTCACAGCCACAAAGACGGTCTGATTACATATCTAGACATAGGATTTATGTGGAATCAGATCATGAGCATTAGGAAGAAGGTGAAAGATCAGAATATAGTGGTGAAACGTTAAGGAGACCTAGAAACAGAGGCAATGCACGTGAGTATGATCCTTTGAGACAGCAGCTGAGCAACATTAAGATCCAATTCCCTCCTTTTCATGGCACTAATGACGCAGAGACGTATTTGGATTGGGAAAGGAAGATGGAGTCTAATTTTCTGGTGCAGGGAACTTATGAACTTAACAAGGTTAAGATAGCAGTTTCAGAGTTTAATGGCTATGCATTGTTGTGGTGGGAGCAGTTGGGACTCGTCAGAGACAGACAAAGAGAGCCTCCAATCACCACTTGGGGAGAACTTGTTAGACACATGAGGAGAAAGTTTGTGCCTACGCACTATCAGAGAGAGATGCTTAGCAAGTTGAGACGCCTTGTACAAGGCACCAGATCAGTTCGTGATTACTATCAGGAGTTGGAGACACTTATGATCAGAGCTGATTTGAGGGAAAGTGATGATATGGTGATGTCTCGTTTTCTTGGGGGATTGAACAGAGAGTTGCAAGATAAGGTAGAGCTGCAGAATTATGAAGATGTGCAGGAAATGGTGCACAAAGCTGAGTTGATAGAAGCACAACTTAAGAGGAGAATTGGCAGGTCTACTTTCACTTCTAGTATCCCTAAGCCAAGAGAATTCACCAAATCAGCTCCAATCAAAGATAATAGACCGGCAGCCTCTGTAGTGAAAGAAGAAGTCAAAACAGAGCTTAAAACCAGAAGTGGCACTTCTAATAGCAATGTCAGATGCTTCAAGTGTCAAGGAATGGGACACTACTCCAGAGATTGTCCTAATAAGAAGATGTTTCTATTGAGAGAAGGAGGAGAGATTGTGCCTCAGGATAGCTCAGAAAGTGAGGTAGAGGACGATTTGGAGGAGGAAGAAGCAGCTGCAGCAGTTGGGGAGTTACTTGTTGCACGCAGAGCATTGAGCATTGAAGTTCATCCAGATGACAGAGATCAGCGTGAGAATCTCTTTCACACCAGATGTGTTGTTCAGGGAAAGGTGTGTACACTGATTGTAGATGGAGGGAGTTGCACTAATGCAGTCAATGAAGAAATGGTAAAGAAGCTTAATCTGAAGACTACTTCTCATCCTAGACCATATCAGCTGCAGTGGTTGGATAGTAAAGGAGCCATTACAGTTTCTCAACAGGTTACGGTTCAACTATCTATTGTGAAGTATGAAGATGAGCTGTTGTGTGATGTTGTGCCAATGAGGTCTAGTCACGTTCTGTTGGGCAGTCCATGGCAGTATGATAGGCGTGTGATGCATGATGGGTACATAAACATGCAGGTGTTTGAGTACAAGGAACAAAAAATTACTCTTCTTCCACTTACACCAGCTGAAATATATAAGGATCAGATGCCTATGAACAGAAAGGAGAAGGAGAAAGTGTCAAACGCATTGTACATCAATCACAGTGAGTTTAACAAGCTGTTTGATCCAGAAATGACTACTTTTATGTTTGTGTACAAGGAGACATTGGCGTGTACTAAACCATCAGAGAAGCTTCCACATGAGATTATTCAGATTATGGAGGATTACCAGGACGTTTTTCCTGAGGAGATACCACCGGGACTGCCTCCAATTCGTGGTATTGAGCATCAGATTGATCTAGTGCCTGTTTCTGTGTTGCCAAACAAACCAGCTTACTGAACTAATCCAGTTGAGACTAAAGAGCTTCAGAAGCTAGGAGGAGCTGCAATCAACTACCCAACTTATGACAAGGAGCTGTATGCATTAGTTAGAGCACTTCTAACGTGGCAGCATTACTTGTGGCCAAAAGAATTCGTCATTCATACAGATCATGAGTCGTTGAAGCACTTAAAGGGACAGCAAAAGCTCAACAAGAGACACGCCAGATGGATGGAGTTCATAGAGACGTTTCCATACATAGTTAAGTACAAGAAAGGTAAGGATAATGTAGTTGCAGATGCATTATCAAGAAGGTACATTTTAGTCTCTACTTTAACTTCTAAGTTGGCTGGTTTTGAGCATATTAAAGACTTGTATGAGACTGACAATGACTTTGCTGAGAGCTATGGCAAATGCCATAAGTTTGCTGTTGATAAATTCTTTAGACAGGATGGTAATTTGTTCTACAATAATCGCTTGTGTATACCAAGATGATCAATCAGAGAGCTGCTAGTTAGAGAGGCGCATGGAGGTGGATTAGCAGGGTATTTTGGAGTTACAAAGACTCTACTTGGACTGCAGGATCACTTCTATTGGCCAAACATGAAGACAGATGTCAATCAGGTTTGTTCTAGGTGTGAAACGTGTAAAATGGCTAAGAGTAAGGTACAACCACACGGTTTGTACACACCTCTTCCTATTCCTTCGCAGCCCTTGACTCATTTATCTATGGACTTTGTACTTGGCTTACCTCGAACCAGAAATGGTAGAGATTCTATTTTTGTGGTTGTTGACAGGTTTAACAAGATGGCTCACTTTATAGTTAGCCACAAGACGGATGATGCTGTTTGTGTAGCTAATCTGTTTTTCAAGGAAGTTGTGAGATTGCATGGAATGCCTCAAGTGATAGTTTCAGATCGAGACACCAAATTCTTAGGGCATTTCTGGCAGACTGATGGACAGACAGAAGTAGTGAACAGAACGTTGTCAACACTTCTAAGGACGTTGGTGAAGAGCAACATCAAGTCATGGGAAGAGTGTCTACCACATGTAGAGTTTGCTTACAATCATGCTAAGCATTCTGCCACTCTCTTTTCTCCCTTTGAGATTGTATACGGTTTTAACCCACAATCCCCTCTAGACTTGATTTCTTTGCCTTTGAGTGTGAAATGTAGTGCAGATGGAAAAGCAAAGGCTGAACAAGTCAGGAGAATTCACGCCAAAGCCAAGGAGAACATAGAGAAGAAGACAGAGCAGTACAAGAAGCACGCCAACAAAAGAAAAAAGGAGCTGATATTTGAAGAAGGAGATTTGGTCTGCATTCATCTCACGAAAGACCGATTTCCAGAAGAGAGGAAGAGCAAGCTACTGCCACGAGTTGATGGTCCATTTGAAGTCATCTAGAGGATCAACAACAATGCTTACAAGATCGATCTCCAAGGTAAGTATACCATATCAAATTCGTTCAATGTTTCTGATTTGCTTCCTTATGTTGCAGATACAGATTTGAGGACAAATCCTTTTCAAGAGGGAGAGGATGATATGATCGTGGATGACACAACAGCTGCAGCACCTGAAGTAAAGGGTCGGATTACACGTTCCAGAGCTAAGGAGATGGCCAAGGAAGCTCATTCCCTCATTGCCGAAGGAGTTGACGAGCTAGCAGCTGCACAAGTCTTCAACATCTCCATCTTGAAGACTTCTCCTGGTAATGATAACTAGGTAATTAAGGTGAGGAAGTTTGTACTCTTTTTCCCATAGAGAGTTTTGTCCCAATTGGGTTTTCTCTCATGGTTTTTAATGAGGCAGATGGAATCACTACGGCGAGTTACTTAGGAGTCTTACCATTAGGAGAATAATGTACAAACCAATCTGGTTTTGTAATTAGTAGATTTTGAGGTGCACCATTAGGGGACGCCTCGTTGTTTTTATTTAAACGCTTCGTTGTTTTATTTAAGTTTCAAACTACATGTTGTTTTTTTGGTTTAAAAACTACATGCTGTTCTGTTTTAGGGTTGTATTTAAACCCCATAACTTGCTGTAAATTTCTTAGAGTATTATTTTGACATAAAGACTTCTTTAAAGTTTTCATGCTCTCAAGCCACGGTTCTGGACATCCTAGAGCCTGAATCTCCCATCACGTTGTGAGCCTAGAGATTCTTCACTTAATTCATCTAATCACAGAAATCTATCCATTCTATCACTTCATCTTCGTCACCTACAAGTCCTTATCACGTCCTCATCTTATTCCCAATCCATTATGCCACGTCAATCCATCAGTTTTATTGTCACACAGAGACTTTGCCGTCATATCTCAGAAACCCCTCGTCCAAATCCGCTCAAAACTCATCACCACGTTCCTCACACTCCAATCTATCCGCTGCTCAAATTTCATTCGATTCCGAGTTCACTAGCCCCGATTTTCAGAGTTCTATCCTAGGGAAAATCACATCATCCTTTGAAACCCCTTCAGCTTGTATATAATGACCAAGATACTCCACTTTAGCAACCGCAAAATCACACTTACTCCTCTTAGCAAACAAGCTGTGCTTTCTCATCAGTCCAAACACACTCCGCAAATGATCACTATGTGATTCTAAGTCTGAACTATAAATGAGGATATCGTCAAAGAATATCAACACAAATCGCCTCAAGAAAGGTCTGAAAACCTCATTCATCAAGCCCTGAAAAGTGGCTGGAGCATTCGTAAGGCCAAAGGGCATTACAACATATTCAAAGTGACCATTATATGTTTTGAAGGCGGTCTTATGAACATCACCTGGCTCCATTCGCACCTGATGATAACCAGCCCTCAGATCTATTTTAGAATAGACCTTGGACCCACCTAACTCGTCCATTAGATCCTCAATAAGTGGTATAGGAAATCTGTCCTTCACCGTCACATAATTCAACCCTCTATAATCAACACATAGTCTCCATTGGCCATCTTTCTTCTTGACCAAAACCACTGGCGATGCATATGGACTCGAACTGGCGTGAATGGTTCCCTGAACCAACAACTCCTGTACCATTTTTTCTATCTCATTTTTCTATTTAACTGCATAACGATAAGGTCTCTGATTAATTGGATCAGAACCTTTTAATAAGGGAATTCGGTGGTTATGAAGACCCCTGTAAGGAGGCAAACTCTTTGGCTCTTCAAACAAGTCATGAAACTCCTCCAATAATAGACGAATGATCTCTGGTATAACTGGAGGTTGAGGTTCTGTCATAAGAGTAAACAACTGCTGCTCAGGTTCTACTTCACTATCCACTACATTAGCCCATATCATAGACAGCTGAATGTCTTGCTCAATCATTTTGTTAAGTCTCTCGGCCTTCACTGCCCTTACTGATCCATTCTTACTCCCATGCAATAATACCTTGTGGTTATTGTATTGAAACCTCATAGTAAGCTGTCTAAACTTAAATGTGACATCTCCTAAGGTTTCCAACCATTGAATCCCCAACACCATATCAATACCCTTCAAAGGAATCACCATGAAATCTGCTTCAAAAGAAGTCCCCTGAAAAACCCATTGGAATTTCTTAATCTTGCCTAATACTTGCAGCTGATTTCCATCTGGTACAGAGACCTTAGCTGACCCTGCTGGTCGAAGCCTAGCCCCTAGTTTTTCAGCCATCATAGGATTCATGAAATTATGCGTTGACCTCGAGTCTATCAACACATAAACAGCTCGTTTCCCATGCAATCCCTTCACTCTCAAAGTGTTGTAATCAGTGATGCTTTCATCGAAATTCGTGCGAAGTCTCCTACCTCTTCTTCCCCCTCGGACATAGCTTCACTAACTCCATCATCACCAGTCTCCAAGTAGTATAACTGAGCCCTCTTGTGTGTCAGGAAATGTTCCGGAGTGAACTTCTCATCACAGTGGTAACATAATCCTTTAGCTCTCCTATCGCTCATCTCTTGAGCTGTCAAAAACTTCCTCTTAACAACACCATCATTCCCCGCTTTATCACTAGACTGTAACGGAACCTTAGCAACCGGCTTCTTATATTCAAGTAACCCTCTCTGCTGTGCAGGAAATCTTCCATTAAATCTCGCATTACCCATCGCCTTAGGAGGGTGTGCTTTCTCATACAGTTTCCCTAAGAGGAAGCAATGTCTTATGGATTTAGGCTCAAACATCCTCACATTCATTTGAGTCTTTAATCTCAGTCCTGCCAGGTAATTTTCTAACAACATCTGCTCACTCATACCCAATCTGGTACGTATTAACTCGAACTTATTGTGATAATCCACAATCCCATTGGTCTCCAGTAAAAATTTGAGCTCAGAAACAGGATCATCTAACACTTCTTCGAACCTATCTGTGAGTATCGACTTATACAATTCCCAACCATTAACTCCTTATGTTGGTGCATTCTGCAAATAAGCTTGGTGCCAAGTTGCGGCTATACCATCAAAGTAAATAGACGCGACACTGACCTTCAAATTTTCTGGTGTTCTATCTATATCGTAAAATTGCTCTGCCTTAAACAACCAATCCTTCATCCTATCTCCGTTAAACCTAGAAAAGTCGATTCGACCTAGCCTAGTCATTCTAGAGTAAGAGTTCTCCTTACCTGCGCGTAATTGTCACGACGAATCTGGTAGATAGTCAACTCGTGATTGTTGATTGGCCTTGATTTCAACCGATTTATGCGCCGCAGTCATTAACCTCACCGCTTCATACATCTCCGATAATCGCTTCTCCATGATTTCCTGATATGCGTTCATCTTTTGGTTCATCGCCTCTGCGACCTCACGAACGGACATCTCCTATGGTGCTGACTGCGTCGACGACTTCGTTTCCGGCATGGTCACAATCGATCCGAGGAATTTTGAGCTATGATACCTTTAATACAGAGAAGGTGAGCAGCTGATTTTATCTTTGAAAATCAAGAGAATAGATGTTCATCAAACACCGATTCCCTCACTTACCGTCAAGAATCGATCCTTATTGATTCAAGACTAGAGCAAGCTCCCAAGAAGAGTTGCAGAGAACGAAGAAGAAGAAGGAAGAAGAAGTCAACAAATTCTGTTATTCAAGTCAACGAAATGCAAAGTTTTTTATATGTAATTACATTCTAGATTTCTATGAGAGAGAGTTAAATCCTCACCCTACACGTGTCCTCATAATACTCATAATACAACTCTTCAATATGCTGTATCAGATGATATCTCCACTTTCTGTATCGGAAGCTCCACAAGCGCCTCGATTGCCCAGATCACAGCCTCCAACTCCGCATGCAGGGCTGATAAACACTAATGAATTTGTCTTGATCTCGAACAAACTCCGTCCACTGAATCTGGAAAGCATACCCAACCGACCCCTGTGAAAAGGCCAGCGTCTTTCCAGGACCCTTCCACATAGCATTTATAGCCAGTGAAACTGAGATTAGTTGTGGTAGGAAAAATCCTTGGAGACTTAGACGAATCAATCCTGGATACGCATAATCTACGCATATCCGTTTTAGACATACGGGCCAAGGTCCATTCTATGTAATCAGACTGTGCTCGTACCAATACCACTTGTGGGTCTAGCTCCGCTTGTGTAAAGCAGAATCCATTCTGAGCTTTCCAAATGTGCCAAATGATCCATGGGAATATTCCATAATCGACCTGATTTGGAATACAATTACAGAGAAAATCTAGGTTATACCACATTGACTGACCCGAGAACAACTCCGATCTAGACGATATGTCTGATAGTGCCCAAAATTGAATTGCTGGCGGATACTCAAAAAGTACATGATTAATTGTATCACTCTCCGCCCCACAACACTGACATCTAGCATCCCCTCCCAGTCTCCGTTGGACTATGTTTTGGAATACAGGCGTACATCCTGACAATATATGCCAGATAAAGTGTTTTATCTTTGGCGAAAAATTTAATTGCCAACACCTTGTGTACAACATATTGAAAGATGTGCGAAAAAGGCACCTATCTCCCTCCACTTCTCTATTTGCAAACTGGTAGCGCGATTTAACAGTATAACGTCCTGATGTTGTGTAGTGCCATCCCCAATAATCCACCCGCTGACTTTTTGGTAAACGGGTTGCCAGTATCAGCTTCACATCTCTCGGATCGAAAAATTGCCGAATGAAAATCTCATTCCATGTACCTATTCGCCTGTCAATAAATTGACCCACCGTCAAGTCTGGGAATAAATACAGATCCGACCAGAAAGCGGGTTGTGGCTGGCCGTCCGGAATCGACGGATCTTTCCATACCTTAATCTGCTTACCTTCCCCTACTTTCCTAATTAAACCTTTTAGAACCAAAGACCGCCCAAAAATAATACTACGCCATCCGTACGATGCTAACGACAATACTTAGACCGCCATTAGACTCTCATCATTATAGTATTTCCCTTTTAATACCCTCGCCAAAAGCGAGTCTGGGAATACCAAAAGACGCCTGATCTGTTTTGCCAACAGAGCGGAATTAAAATCTTCTAAAATCCGAAAACCCAAGCCCCATTCTGTCTTGGGTTTACATAACGCATCCCACTTCCTCCAATGTATACCACCACTATTACCCGAATTGACCCACCAGAAATGGGCTATTGCCGACTGTATTTTCTGCAACACAGACTTCGAAAGTCGATAGCAACTCACAATATATGTTGGTATAGCCGTGAGGATAGACTTTATTAGTTTTTCCTTGCCCGCCTTTGACAAAATTTGTTGGACCAAGTGGCCACCCTTGCCTTCAACTTATCAACAACAAATGCGAATACCTTTGCTTTAGGGCCCCCTATATTTTCCGGTAGGCCTAAATACATCCTCATTCCGCCCAACTGTGGAATATCCAAAATTTGCTGGATCTGTACTTGGACGTCCTGATCAACCTTCTTACCAAATTGGATAGAAGATTTGTCAAAATTTATTTTCTGCCCCGATAGTAACTCATATTGTACCAAAATCTGTCGAATATGTTGTGCTTCCGTTAGATTAGCCCGACAAAAGAACAAAGTATCATCTGCAAAGAGGAGATGAAAAATCGTCGGGCAGTTTCAACCAATTTTTATACCTGTAATATTGCGGTTCTGTTCAGCCTTTTTCATTTGGCTATTAAAACTTCAGTACACAGTATAAATAAGTATGGTGACAAGGGATCCCCCTGCCGTATTCCTCTATGAGGAATAATCTGTCCCCCAGGGATTCCATTAAGCAACACCGTGTACTCAACTGTAGAAATGCACCACATAATACATTTAACCCATTGAGCAAAAAAACCTAATTTTATCATAAGCGCTTTTAAAAACCTCCATTCCACTCTATCATAACCTTTACTCATGTCAGTCTTTATGGTCATGAAATTTCTACTAACTGAACTATTTTTTCCTAACGTATGTACCATCTCCTCGGCAATCAATATATTATCAGAAATCAGCTGGCTTGCAACAAAAGCCGACTGGGTTTCCGACACAATTTTAGATAAAATTGATTTGAGTCGTAAGCAAAAAACCTTCGCTATTAGTATATATCCAATATTACATAAACTATTGGACCAAAATTCAACCATTTTTGTTGGTCGGGGAACCTTTGGAATTAGACAAATATTGGTCCTATTCAAATTTTTGTCGAATACCCCAGTTTGTGTAAACTTATTCACTACCCCAACAAATCTTCTTTAACTATCTCCCAAGAATGCTGGAAAGATAGCACCGTCATCCCAGCGGGTCCCAGAGCTTTCTCCGGATCCATTAGGAACAAAGCAGTTTTTACTTCTTATTTAGTAGCTGGTCTAATTAATAACCTATTATCCAAATTTGTGACCCTACTATGAAGATCAACTATGTGAACCTCTTCAATGCCAGAATTTGTAAACAGGTTTGAAAAATAGGTTGACGCCTCATGTAAAACCTCAAAGTCTTTTTCAATCCACTAATCCTATTTGTTTTTCAAGTGCTTTGTGATGCCTCACAACTGCGTGAAAAAATTATGTATTATTATCACCTTCCTTCAACCAGGTAATCCTACTTATTTGTTTCCAGTAGACTTCTTCCTCTACATAAGCCGCCTTCAACTTATCATTGGCTTCTCTAAATGCAGTAACATTTGCCACGGGGCTACTATTCAAAGCCTCAATAACCCTCTTCCATTCCACAATTTCTTGGCGTCCTGACTTAAAATTCTCACAACACCAATGAGAAATTTCCTTCCGACAAAATCTAATTTTCTCAGCTAATAACACAGCCACGGTTTGTGTCCGCCCCCTACCAG
Organism: Lepidium sativum; assembly: GCA_023374145.1. NCBI lineage: Eukaryota > Viridiplantae > Streptophyta > Magnoliopsida > Brassicales > Brassicaceae > Lepidium > Lepidium sativum. Next base: position 28,072 of record JAKUCM010001950.1, read on the forward strand.
CCCTAACCCAACTACGTTTCACTATTTCCTGAAACCAAGATTTACCTGACTATCTTTTATCGAAATAAAAGCACTTTTTTGGCCGCACCACTATCTCATCTTCTGTCTACACTAAAATAGGCCGATGATCCGATCCTACCATATCCAAATATTGTATCTCAGATTTAGGGAATAATTTATGCCACTCCCCATTACCGTAAGCTTTATCTAAAATACACCAGACTATTCCGGTATTACGTACACCTCGCCATGACCAAATATTTCCTTTTTTGGAAATTAAAAAAAATCACAATCCGGGAGCATCTGATTGAAACTCATAAACGACGTTATAGGCCTTGAAACTCCACCTTGTTTTTCATGATTTCTGGTTATCTTATTAAAATCGCCACTGATTATCCATGGGCCAGATCGGGAAATCCCCATCCTTGTAAGTCTTTCCCAAACATATGATCGTTTTAACTTTACAGGTTCACCATAAATAAATGTTACAAATGACTGTTGTCCAAAAATATCGAATGATATGTCTATTATATTTTTATTATGATAATTAATTGTAACATTATAACAATCATTATAAAATAAAGCCAGACCTCCACTTGCCCCCGTTGGTTCAACTGTAGTCAAATTGGTAAAACTCAAATGTGATTGTATTTTTTCTATAAAAGATACTTTACTTTTAGTTTCTGATAGAAAAAAAAATGGGTTACATACTTTCCAAATGTCTTTAAATAGCTAATTATAACTTTATTACCTAATCCCTGACAATTACAACATAACAACTTAATAATCATAAAATATCTTCCATGGAGCCTTTATATCTTTCTCCTTTGCCTTATCCTCTTTGGGTTAAGAGTCTTAGGAGTCTTACGAGGCGACTTTGTACCCACCAACGCCAATTTCATTGCACTAATACCTGATGTGTCTGCATTTTACCACATTTTAGGGCCATTATTTAGCATGTTTTGCATTCATACTTGCATTATTATCATAGTTTTAGGTTCTTTTAGGCATAATTTGCATACTTAGTGTTGGGCATTGCACACATTGCATAAAGGGTATTTTTAGGCACTTTTTGGAGCATTTCATGAAGAATTTCGGACTACAAGAAGACCAATGGAAAATCGGCTGGCCTAAAGTTGAAGTTCAGGATGTGATCTAGAAGATTTGGCATATACCAATGACACTCGAGCATGACACTCGACCACACTTGGTCGAGTGGATTTTCGGACCAGAACTAAGACTTCAGACAAAGATTGACTTCTTGGGCTTCTCTGCGAAAAAGGCTCATCAAGACCCATTTGTGCAAGCCCAACAACTATTTTAGACTTTTTCTATTTTCTTTCTTAAGGAAATTTCCTTTTCACTTTTTAAAGGAGTTTCCCATTTTTCTTTCTAGGGAATTTTCCCTTTTTCTCTTTAAGTATTTTTCCTTTTTCTTTAAGATCTTTTGATCTATAAATTGTACTAGAATTTCTACTTTCAATATACAATCTTTTCCAGCAAAATTTCGAGTTCTTTCTTTTAGCAATTTACGAATTTAAGTCTTAAGTTTATGCAATTGATTTTCGATTTTAAGTCTATGTTTTATTTTATGAATTCTGAGTAAGTTAGTCTAGGGTTCTTGAGGAAAGGGTGAGATTAGGGGAAAACTTAGGGATTTCTAGATTTGTCTATGTTTAAATAAGGTCTTAGATCTCTTTAGTTTAAGTGTTCTTAATGCTTGTTTCTTTCTGATCAATTGAAATTCGATCTCTTGGTGAATCCCCCCCGAGAGGCGTTTGGGGAATCACTTGAACATGCTTAAATTAAGATAGCATCTTCCTAGCTCAAGAGATTGATTGTCTAGGGTGTTATTAGGCTTTGTAAGGTCCATACTTAAGGCCTCTTGAATTTCCAATCGTTGGGCGAGAGTCAAGTCAGGTTGTCTTTTAGGAGAGATCCCATTGCGCGAGAGCGAATGTGATCACTTTGTGATTCCTTGCTTAGAGGTCATCTAAATAGGTTGATAGATAAGTCTAGAACCCCTAGGAATACCCTAATCATTGATCCTAATCCTCGAGAACCCGTTTTTCCCTTATTGACTTTTCGTGATTTTAATACTCTGCTTTAGGTTGAGATTTCGTGTTGCACTTTATTAGTTTCACTATTGCTTTACTTTTAATGCTCTGTTTTTACATTCTAATACTCTGTTTCATTTTTAGCATTTTGTTTTAAGATTTCGTTGTCACCTAGGATAGATCACCACTCACTAAAACCGAATTTGGCTTAGATTAGAATAAGTAGATTATATCTTGATTGCTAGTTACTCTCCCAGTGGATTGACACCATACTGTACTGCAATTGATTAAATAGACAGTTTGGTATTTGAGAAAACACCGCAAAAACCCTGTTTATCAAATTGGCGCCGTTGCCAACTGGGATTAGTTAGCTACAATTAGGAAAATCACTTTTCTGAGACTAAGTTTTATTTTCCTATTATTCTAAAATCGTTTCTGGTTTTCTCTTCGTTTTCCGGTACACTCGATCAACAAGCTCGACCAACACAACTCGAGCACGTTGATTTTTCTCCTGTTTCCAGAAAGCTCTAGCAGAACCAAGAAACACTCGATCACTACACTCGAGCACCACCTGCTCGAGTGTCATTTCCGACAACACAAATCACTTGCATGAATACCAGATCCCGTGGAAGTGAAGACCTCATTCCATACTCTGACAGAATAGACCGTTTGCCTCGTGAATACTTGCGAGAACAACGGAACAGATTGAACCAAGAATACACGGATCAGGTTAACATGGAAGAACAAGTACAAGCTACTGAACTAGGAACTCGTCCTAGGAGAGTTAGACACATTGGTGCCGGTGATGCTCCCAGTATCCACACTCAACGCCATGGAATTGTCCCACCAGCCATCGCCAATAATAACTTTGAGATTAAGAGTGGAATGATCTCCATGGTCCAAAACAGTAAATTTCATGGTTTACCTTCTGAGGACCCACTAGATCATCTAGATGAATTTGAAAGACTAACCAGTCTGACAAAAATAAATGGGGTTAGTGAGGATGCTCTGAAATTGCGATTGTTTCCTTTCTCTCTTGGAGACAAAGCACATCTATGCGAAAAACACTTGCCACAAGGTTCTATCACATCTTGGGACGCCTGCAAAGAAGCATTTCTTGGCAAATTCTTTTCCAATTCCAGAACTGCCAAACTCCGCAATTCCATCTCTGGTTTTAAGCAAAACCATTCCGAAACATTCTCTGAGGCTTGGGAACGATTCAAGATGTACCAATCACAATGTCCTCATCATGGTTTCACTACTGAGTCCCTTCTCAGTACTCTCTACAGAGGCGTGATCCCCAAGATACGCATGTTGTTAGACACAGCTAGCAATGGGAATTTTCTGAATAAAGATGTCGATGATGGATGGGAATTAGTGGAGAATTTAGCACAAGCAGACGGCCAATAGAGTGAAGACTATGATCGAACTCCCAGAGGCGTAACAGATTCAGATATGGTTAGTAGAAAGGAGCTCAAAGCCATACAAGACAAACTGGACAAGCTACTTTCAGCTCACCATAAGCAAGTAAACCATGTCGGTGAATCAGAACGGGTTGAAGAAGACGATGATGAAGTTGAAGAGGTCAGTTTCGTACAAAACCAAAACAACAACTACAGACAATTCAACAGCTACAAAACCAACCCAAATCTCTCATACAGGAACACCAATGTGGCTAATCCCCAAGATCAGGTGTATCCACCAAAACCGCACCACCATCCTCAATCCCAACTCTTTGTCCCAAACCATCAATACCAGCAAACTCATCACCGCCCACCTACTGTACCACATGATTATGAATACCACAACACTACCCAACCCCAACAAACCCCTGAGGTAATGGACATCTTGCAGCAAATCCTCAAAGGTCAGACAGCTACCGCCTCTGAAATAACCAGGAAATTTGTTGAGGTACACACTAAGATAGATGCTTCCCATAATGACCTCAATTGCAAGATTGAGACTCTTAATGTTCGCCTCAAGAATTTAGAGAATAAGCAAGCTTCCTCCTCTGCAGTTAAGACTATTGGGCAACTACCAGGAAAAGTCATTCAAAACTCCAAGGAATACACTGCCCAATCCATTACATTGAGGAGCAGAAAGGAGATCTCTCCACAAGTACGACATGATAAATTCACTGAGGACAGTGACATTCAAGTTGGGGAGGACAGCCTTAGTCAGAAAAAGGCTGAAAATATCGAGAAAAAGCCTCAGAAAAGAACACTTGAGCAGGACGCTCGAGCTGGAACTGATCGAGCATTATGTTCAGAACCACACAATGAGACACTCGAGCAGGACACTCGAGCAAGGCTAGGTCGAGTGTCCCCTTACCAACCTCCAAAACATGATATCTTGCACGATATCCACAAGTCTTTTACCCTTCCTCCTTTTAAACCTCGACTACCCTTCCCACAAAGGTTTAAAAAGGACGTAATGATGAAGTACAAGGCTCTTTTTGACAAGCAAATAAAGGATGCTGAGGTAAAGATACCTATACTTGATGCTTTCATGCTAATGCCTCCTTATCAAAATTTTTTGAAAGATGCTGTGAAGGAAAGAACAAATGAGTTAGAGGGTATGGCAGTAGAGACTCATGAGTGCAATGACATCTTAGAGAGGATGATAGTTCAAGACAAGCTAGATGATCCTGGGACATTCACTTTACCATGCTCATTGGGTCATTTAACTTTCAGCAAATGTTTATGTGATCTTGGAGCTTCAATTAGCCTAATGCCACTATCTGTTGCTAAGAGGTTGGGGTTCAACAACTACAAGTCTTGTAAGCTCTCTTTGATTCTAGCTGATAGTTCTGTCCTTTTGCCATATGGTTTACTGGAAGATATACCTATAATGGTTGGTAGTGTTGAGGTTCCTACAGACTTTGTGGTGATTGATATGGATGAGGAACCACAAGATCCACTACTCCTTGGTAGACCATTTTTAGCCTCTGTTGGAGCTGTAATTGATGTGAGGAATGGAACAATTGAGCTAAACTTTGGTAAGGATCTCAATATGAAGTTTAACATTGACGATGCAGCTAGGAAACCTACTATTGGAGGACAAAGCTTCTCAATTGAGGGATTGGATAAGTTGGGCATTAAACCTCCTAAGCTTCCGCGACTTATATTGGCTAAGAGTGGTCAGGCTAGCGACTACTGCAGAAAAATTCCAATGTTTGAAGAGGTTGTTGATGGGATAAGCCTTCAGTCTTTGTTTACTTGCAATGAGATCACGAATATGCCTTCTAAGGAATCATACAATTTACTAGAATTGGATCTTGGGCCTGATATACTTTTGAGACCAATTGGTTTTGTGGATGGAGTAATGGAGTACAAGGTGAAGAGCAGCAAATATCCCAAACCATTTGCCAAAGTGAAGCAGCTTCTCTTTCCAACAAAGCCCAAATCAGATTGGTCAGGACCTTTCCACATTAAAAGAGTTATGCCTTGTGGATCCATCACCATGTTTAGCAAGAAAGGAGAGGAACTTCCAGAAAATGGGCAGAAAGTTAAGCTTTACATGGTTGATGAAACCATCTCAGAGGGGACCTCAATTCCTCTCTTTGAACCACTCCAGGTCTGATGGGTGTGGGAAGTCAAGCTTAGTGACTTAAAACAAGCTCACTTGGGAGGAAATCTCATGATATCCTTGTACATATTTTCTTTCTTGCAGTTTTTCTTTGTTTCTTTTGCTCTTTTCTTATGTTTCAGGTCAAGGAACGTGCACCACAAGGAATTTGGCACCAGAGCATAACACTCGAGCATGACACTCGAGCAAGGCTGCTCGAGTGTTCTAAAAACGAACCAGAAACTCCTTCATTTCCAACTTTTTCATTCTCCAATTAGGTACGAAACCCCTTCCCTTCATTGTATATACCACTGCATATTTTTCTCTTGACTTGCTGGTCTAGGATCCTCTTTTGGGCTTTTATACACACAAGAGACTGTGTGATTTAAGTTTGGGGGAGGATTCTAGGGGACATTTGACTTTGTTTTCTGTGATTCTTAGTTTTTCTTGCATTTCATCATTTGCATTACATCTAAGACATAGAAAAAAACCAAAAACAATAGAGTGTTCATGTAGCTGCATCACATTCATATAGGATTGAGTCTAGAGTTTTGGGAATCATCTTGCTAATGATAGACAGTCTTGCTAGGTTGATTGGCTAGTAACCATAGTGAACTCTTGGACTTTCGTTTTTTTGCCCCTCTTGAACACTGATTGGTAGATCATTGGCCTTAGAAACCTAAGCTTATGTTGTCTCGAAAGAACCAGATTTGTCTCCTCATAATTGAACTTAATTTTTACCAAATTAGGGGCTTGAGATACATTGCATAAGATCCTTCCTTAGGTTCAGCCAGTTAAGTAGAAAGAAAAGCATAAGATAAATACAGAATCATCCTTCTTACAACTCAGCTCAAACGATATGGTCTAAGATGAACGGGGACTGTGCGTAAACCCGTACCTTCTTGTGTTCATCAATGAAACCATTCTGATGTTGCCTAAGATGAACCGGGACTGTGCGTAAACCCGTACTTTTTCGTGTATCATTGATAAAGCTAATACATTGATGCCTAAGGTGAGTCGGGACTGTGCGTAAACCCGTACTTTTTCGTGTCTCATTGATAAAGCTGAGAATAAATACGAGTTTGAGCCAAGATAGGAGTTAAGAATAAGAAGTGATCGAACATGCTTAGTTCATAGTGTCTTGCTGAATTTGAGGAAGTTGAATCCCAAGGTCTTTTGATTGATAGCCCCTCTTGCGGTCTACACCTTTAGAAATAGGTTTCAAATCTGAGTGTCTTAGAGTCCAACTAAGTAATGGGGAATATTCGGTTTTTATGCTAAGCCTTGATGAAAGTAGATTGTGGTTTTTACAAAAGAATGAGGGTTCACTTGTGGATTACGGTTTTCAGCTTGATAAGTTGTTTGTTTGAAGTTTGATTGTTCCCATTGACAGCAACCTCTCTTCCTTCTTAGCTCTATGCATATTTGCTTGAGGGCAAGCAAAGACTAAGTTTGGGGGAGTTGATGTGTCTGCATTTTACCACATTTTAGGGCCATTATTTAGCATGTTTTGCATTCATACTTGCATTATTATCATAGTTTTAGGTTCTTTTAGGCATAATTTGCATACTTAGTGTTGGGCATTGCATACATTGCATAAAGGGTATTTTTAGGCACTTTTTGGAGCATTTCATGAAGAATTTCGGACTACAAGAAGACCAATGGAAAATCGGCTGGCCTAAAGTTGAAGTTCAGGATGTGATCTAGAAGATTTGGCATATACCAATGACACTCGAGCATGACACTCGACCACACTTGGTCGAGTGGATTTTCGGACCAGAACTAAGACTTTAGACAAAGATTGACTTCTTGGGCTTCTCTGCGAAAAAGGCTCATCAAGACCCATTTGTGCAAGCCCAACAACTATTTTAGACTTTTTCTATTTTCTTTCTTAAGGAAATTTCCTTTTCACTTTTTAAAGGAGTTTCCCATTTTTCTTTCTAGGGAATTTTCCCTTTTTCTCTTTAAGTATTTTTCCTTTTTCTTTAAGATCTTTTGATCTATAAATTGTACTAGAATTTCTACTTTCAATATACAATCTTTTCCAGCAAAATTTCGAGTTCTTTCTTTTAGCAATTTACGATTTTAAGTCTTAAGTTTATGCAATTGATTTTCGATTTTAAGTCTATGTTTTATTTCATGAATTCTGAGTAAGTTAGTCTAGGGTTCTTGAGGAAAGGGTGAGATTAGGGGAAAACTTAGGGATTTCTAGATTTGTCTATGTTTAAATAAGGTCTTAGATCTCTTTAGTTTAAGTGTTCTTAATGCTTGTTTCTTTCTGATCAATTGAAATTCGATCTCTTGGTGAATCCCCCCCGAGAGGCGTTTGGGGAATCACTTGAACATGCTTAAATTAAGATAGCATCTTCCTAGCTCAAGAGATTGATTGTCTAGGGTGTTATTAGGCTTTGTAAGGTCCATACTTAAGGCCTCTTGAATTTCCAATCGTTGGGCGAGAGTCAAGTCAGGTTGTCTTTTAGGAGAGATCCCATTGCGCGAGAGCGAATGTGATTACTTTGTGATTCCTTGCTTAGAGGTCATCTAAATAGGTTTATAGATAAGTCTAGAACCCCTAGGAATACCCTAATCATTGATCCTAATCCTCGAGAACCCGTTTTTCCCTTATTGACTTTTCGTGATTTTAATACTCTGCTTTAGGTTGAGATTTCGTGTTGCACTTTATTAGTTTCACTATTGCTTTACTTTTAATGCTCTGTTTTTACATTCTAATACTCTGTTTCATTTTTAGCATTTTGTTTTAAGATTTCGTTGTCACCTAGGATAGATCACCACTCACTAAAACCGAATTTGGCTTAGATTAGAATAAGTAGATTATATCTTGATTGCTAGTTACTCTCCCAGTGGATTGACACCATACTGTACTGCAATTGATTAAATACACAGTTTGGTATTTGAGAAAACACCGCAAAAACCCTGTTTATCAATACCCCGCAGTGGTGTCGTGTTTCGAGACGCCATCTTTCCAATTACCGGTTTAGCCTTCCGATTTTTAACCACTTTTGCAGAATGTACTTTTTCACCAACTCTGCATGGAAGTTTACCTGTTCCATGTTTGTCAGGTCATGTTGACTATGCAAATCATCAACCAACTCCAATTCCGCCAAAACCGCCGCTGTCACGGAATCTGTGAAGTCCTCCTCAATATTTGTGGCTAGGTCACCATCCGCAGTAGTACTCTGCTGCCCCAAATCGTCTCCCATTACATCAGCATTGTCTATCTCCTCCGAGATAGACAAATGCTTCTTGGTATCTAAGTGTGAAGTCTCAGCCAAAGCCACCTCCGATTTGTCGACTATCTGACATGTCGGCTCTTGAAACAAAGGTCGGCGAACCTTCTTTGCCGAGTTTGTTTCCATCACTGAATCGGGTTCCACCTCCTTGAAAATATAACCAACATAAAAAGACATTAAAGTTGTCACACAAACCAGAAAAACCAGAAAGTGATAATCTTACTTTCTTGGTTACACCTTTTTGTCTTTTTAGCAATTGAAGCCCTCGAACTTTCTTAACCCGCGGTGCTTTAACGTTTCCAAATGTTGTCACAGCCGACACTGCAGAGCCTTTATTTGGCCCAGTCACGGCCCCTTTATAGATCCTAGTTCTCTCTAAATGTCCTGCTACTCTAGAGGATTCTGTTCCTAGAACTCTATTATCCGATTTGGTCTTGTAACATACCGAGACGTCGTGCGTCATACGGAAACAGTATGTACAAAAACTTTCTAACCTCCTATATTCAAACACGACCTTCGACTCACACCCTTCCTCAAATTCCAGAATTGAAGAGAATATTAACGGCTTAGAACATGAAATTTCAATTAGAACCTGACCCTTCTCAACATCAATACTTATTACCAAGCCCACAAAATTAGTCACCAAGCGGTATACCTCCTCTACCCTAGAGTGGTCTGCATCAGCCAATGGTTTCCATGGCGCATCGTTCTTATATTTTTTCAACGAAAATAGTAAATCTAGTAAGAACTATTTGTATGTTATATTACTTTGTTTTTCAACGAGATATTTTATTAGTTATATCTTTATGTAACTCCAAAATATTTAAATTATAAAACATATATTTTCGTTCGTTCTATTGCAGAAGCTTTATTAATATAATTTACGTTGAAAAAAAGAGTAAAGTATTTTCTAAACATGACAAATGAAATAAGCATAAAACACTGTAATAAATAAAATACTAAGCAAATAAATACAAAGCATTGTAACAAATAAAATTATGAATAAGTTTATGATATATTTTTTTATTTAAATGTGTGATTTTAGATTAAATTTACATAATTTCTTTTAAAACCCTTTACCATCTATGGATAAATTTTCAGGCTCCACCATAGATACCATATGCAAAATCCAAAAACATAACTAACCCCTTTAACTATTCTAAACTATTATGCATTCAAGAATTAGTCCATAAAAATTTTGATTGTAATTAAAACAAAAATGTGAACTTTTAATTAAAACAAAATTTTGAAATTTTGATTAGAATTTAAACAAATTGTGAAATTTTGATTGTAATTAAAACAAAATTGTAAAATTTTGATTGTAATTCAAAATATCGTAATAAGTATTTATTCTATATTAAAGTCAAAAATTGAAATGCTACCAAGTTCTTCACATTTTGTGGTTATATGTCTTATCTAATAAATCACACATCTAAAATAAAAATCATCTACTAAATTTTGATAGTACTCATCAGCCTTATCTATATAGTTGACAAAACCAAAAAAGAAGAAAAAGCTCGGAATGCACTTACTTGTGTAATATCCGAATACATATGGCTTTAAATATACATACACATTATATATCTATCTAAAGGAGCTAACCTAGTGGCTCTTAACTTACTGGCATGTGGTAAGTCCACATAAGATAGCTCATTTGTACAACAGGGATCGAGTACCCCCCACCTACATTATGTAGGAATTTGGCTATTGGGCCAGCCAGTTGTAGCCCAACATAATTTGCCGTTGACAAAAAAAAAAAAAAGAGCCAACCAATGTGTATATTGGATTGAAAATATTTTAAATTTATATGAGATAAATTAAAAATATCTCTTTAGCTTTGATATTTTTAAAATATCCATACCTTTTTGCACATTTTCAAAATTGTCCCTCAATAATAATAAAAAATACAAAAATGTCACCGAATTTGTCATATTTTTTTTAGTTTCTTACCAAATTTTTGTTTTAATCTCAAATTTTGTTTTAACATTTATATGGTTTGATATTATAACGTATCAATAGTCTATTCATAAGTTAAACCATATAAATAATCAATTTATACGTTATTTTATTAAATTTTAGTTTAAAAAAAATTAATTAAAAAAAAAGAAATACTAGATACCTAAACCTAAAAAAATGATCTTAGTAACTCAAACCAAATAGTATACAAAACGTTGTAAGTTTCAAAGTTATATTTTCTTTTTCGTCAAGCAAACTTTATTAATTTGAATCAGAATTAGATAGTAAAAAACGTTATAAGAAAAAATGAAAAATGAATATGAGAGGAATAATCTCCACATAGGTTCCCCAGAACAAATGATACGTTTTGCTAAACCATCAACAGAATGATTCCTATCTCGGGGGCACATGGATAATTAAGATGTAAGAAAAGTATAGAGCCCATTGTCGTACGTATCCAAATAATGTTGGAGGCGTAAATTACTTGAACCAGACGCAAGAAGGAAGGTAATGATCTTATTATCACCTTAAAAAATCACTTTTCTATACCCAAAACTCCAAAGACACTGAATAGCCCATATCATTACATTTAGCTCTGCCTCCGCCACTGAAAAGCGACCCTCAAATTTTCCCATTTTGCCTAGTAAAAAGTTGCCGCAACGATCTCTAAACATCTATCCTTAACCCGATTATGTTTGGCCATCAAAGTGAAATGGATAATAGTTGCATTTGATCATTCTTGTAGGCCGTTTTTGCCATTTTCGAGAGTAACCATGACACACAAATGATTAGACTCACTACTCCGTTGTAAAAGTCCGGTTGGATTCGCTAACGTGAGCCATTCATTGCCATCTTCCAAAACCTTTGCATAGGACTCGAATGGTGACCAATCAGTTTTATTAAAAATCAAATCATTCCACGATTTCCAAAGCCTCCAGAGCGTTTAAGAAGGCAACAATCGCATATGGCGTGGGCAGTCTGAAGTCTTATAAACCTGTGACATAGTTTCTAGTTTGTGGATAACCGATAGATTATGATCCATTAACACAGGGGAAGGTAATGATGTACAACGCCAAACCGGCTTGTGCATATGGACATTGTGATATGATTGTGGATGACACAACAGCTGCAGCACCAGAAGTAGAGGGTCGGATTACACGTTCCAGAGCTAAGGAGATGGCCAAGGAAGCTCAGTCCCTCATTGCCGAAGGAGTTGACGAGCTAGCAGCTGCACAAGTCTTCAACATCTCCATCTTGAAGACTTCTCCTGGTAATGATAACTAGGTAACTTAGGTGATGAAGATTGTACTCTTCTTCCCATAGAGAGTTTTGTCCCAATTTGGTTTTCTCTCATGGTTTTTAATGAGGCAGATGGAATCACTACGGCGAGTTACTTAGGAGTCTTACCATTAGGAGAATAATGTAAAAACCAATCTGGTTTTGTACTTAGTAGATTTTGAGGTGCACCAATTAGTGGGACGCTTCGTTGTTATTATTTAAACGCCTTGCTGTTTATTATAAGTTTCAAACTACATGTTGTTTTTGTTTGAGACTACATGTTGTTTTGGTTCTAGGGTTATATTTAAACCCCAGAACTTGCTGTAAACTTTTTTAGAGTATTATTTTGACAAAAAGACTTCTTTAAAGTTTTCATGCTCTCAAGCCACGGTTCTGGACATCCTAGAGCCTGAATCTCCCATCACGTTGTGAGCCAAGAGATTCTTCACTAATTCATCTAATCACAGAAATCCATCCATTCTATCACTTCATCTTCGTCACCTACAAGTCCTCATCACGTCCTCATCTTATTCCCAATCCATTCTGCCACGTCAATCCATCAGTTCTATTGTCACACAGAGACTTTGCCGTCATATCTCATAAACCCCTCGTCCAAATACGCTCAAAACTCATAACCAAGTTTCTCACACTACAATCAATCCGCTGCTCAAATTTCATACGATTCCGAGTTCTCTAGCCCCGATTTTCAGAGTTCTATCCTAGGGAAAATCATATCAAGTGGTATCAGAGCCAACTCTGTGCCAAGGCTGAGAAAATCTGTAACCCTAATCTCTCTTTCTCTTGTTATTTTCGTTCTCATCCATTGTTAGGGTTTAGATTTGTTTTCCTTATTGAATTAGGATTAGGTTTCGTTTCCTGATTGAATTAGGATTAGTTTTGAGTTTTCCTATTAGAATTAGGATTAGTTTCTGTTTTCCTATTAGAATTAGGATTAGGTTTTGATTTTTCCTATTAGAATTAGGATTAGTTTCTATTTTCCTATTAGAATTAGGATTAGGTTTTCTGTTTTCCTGTTAAAATTAGGATTAGTTTAGGAATCTTATTCCTAGTAGGATTAGGGAAAATTTTCGATATTTAGGCTGTTTTTATTCTTCTTTCTTTTCGTCTTAGAACTAGTTACTGTGAGCTGTTTTGACTTTCTTTCAGGTACAATGGAGCTTTCAGCTGAAGCTATGGAAGCTCTAAGCAAAGTCATGGCTCAGCAAATCAAAGAAGCCAATCAAGCAATAGCTTCTCAACTCATTCAACAATTAGAGCAGCTTGATAGCAAATTTGAGAATAGATTCAAAGAGCTAAAGAATGAGCATAGTGCTACAGACGCAGAATCGTCAGAGCCCCCTAGTCCTAATGAAGCAATCAGGATTGCTAAAGGAAATGCACACGTGGGTTCTTCTTCTAGACATCAGAGAGTTAGACGCCTTAAATCACCAATTAGGGACAGAGAAACAGTTGGTCATCAAAGGAGAAGCTCACAGCCACAAAGACGGTCTGATTATGTTGCTGGACATAGGATTTATGTGGCATCAGATCATGAGCATTCAGGAGAAAGAGGAGAGATTGTGCCTCAGGAGGGTTCAGAAAGTGAGGTAGAGGACGATTTGGAGGAGGAAGAAGCAGCTGCAGCAGTTGGGGAGTTACTTGTTGCACGCAGAGCATTGAGCATTCAGGTTCATCCCGATGACAGAGATCAGCGTGAGAATCTCTTTCACACCAGATGTGTTGTTCAGGGAAAGCTGTGTACACTGATTGTAGATGGAGGGAGTTGCACTAATGCAGTCAGAGAAGAAATGGTAAATAAGCTTAATCTGAAGACTACTTCTAATCCTAGACCATATCAGCTGCAGTGGTTGGATAGTAAAGGAGCCATTATAGTTTCTCAACAGGTTACGGTTCAACTATCTATTGGGAAGTATGAAGATGAGCTGCTGTGTGATGTTGTGCCAATGAGGTCTAGTGACGTTCTGTTGGGCAGACCATGGCAGTATGATAGGCGTGTGATGCATGATGGGTACACAAACAAGCAGGTGTTTGAGTACAAGGGACGAAGAATTACTCTTCTTCCACTTACGCCAGCTGAAATATACATGGATCAGATGCATATGAACCGAAAGGAGAAGGAGAAAGTGTCAAACGCATTGTACATCAATCACAGTGAGTTTAACAAGCTGTTTGATCCAGAAATGACTACTTTTATGTTTGTGTACAAGGAGACATTGGCGTGTACTAAACCATCAGAGGAGCTTCCACATGAGATGATTCAGATTATTGAGGAGTATCAGGACGTTTTTCCTGAGGAGATACCACCGGGACTGCCTCCTATTCGTGGTATTGAGCATCAGATTGATTTAGTGCCTGGTTCTGTGTTGGCAAACAAACCAGCTTACAGAACTAATCCAGTTGAGACTAAAGAGCTTCAGAAGCAAGTAGAGGAGCTGATGCATTAGGGACATATCAGAGAGAGTTTAAGTCCATGTGATGTGTCTGTGTTGCTAGTTCCAAAGAAAGATGGAACATGGAGGATGTGTGTAGATTGCAGAGCCATTAACAACATCACAGTGAAGTATAGGCACCCAATTCCACGCCTAAATGACATGTTGGATGAGCTATGTGGGTCTACAATCTTCTCCAAGATTGATTTGAAGAGTAGTTATCATCAAATCAGAATGAAAGAAGGAGATGAGTGAAAGACTGCATTCAAGACCAAGCAAGGGTTATATGAGTGGCTGGTTATGCCATTTGGTCTCACCAATGCTCCCAGCACGTTTATGCGTCTGATGAATCACACTTTGAGACCTTTCATAGGCGTTTTTGTTGTTGTCTATTTTGATGATATATTCATCTACAACAAAGGTTTGGGAGAGCATTTAGAGCATATCCGTAGGGTTCTAGATGTTCTTTGCTCTCAATCTCTCTTTGCTAATTATTCTAAATGCTTATTATGTTCTAGTGAGGTTGTCTTTTTAGGCTTTGTTGTTAGTGCAGATGGAGTTAGAGTAGATGATGAGAAGATCAAAGCAATCAGAGATTGGCCAACACCTAAAAACGTTGGAGAAGTCAGGAGCTTTCATGGATTAGCTGGCTTCTACAGGAGATTTGTCAAGGAGTTCAGCACCATTGCAGCACCACTAACAGAAGTCATTAAGAAGGACGTTGGATACAGATGGGAAACAGCTCAAGAAAAGGCGTTTTCAGCCTTGAAAGAGAAGCTTATCAATTCTCCACTATTAGTACTTCCTGATTTTATGAAAACATTTGAGATTGAATGTGATGCCTCAGGAGTGGGAATTGGTGCTGTTTTGATACAGGATAGAAAACCAGTAGCTTACTTCAGTGAGAAGCTAGGAGGAGCTGCAATCAACTACCCAACTTATGACAAGGAGCTGTATGCATTAGTTAGAGCACTTCAAACGTGGCAGCATTACTTGTGGCCAAAAGAATTCGTCATTCATACAGATCATGAGTCGTTGAAGCACTTAAAGGGACAGCAAAAGCTCAACAAGAGACACGCCAGATGGATGGAGTTCATAGAGATGTTTCCATACATAGTTAAGTACAAGAAATGTAAGGATAATGTAGTTGCAGATGCATTATCAAGAAGGTACACTTTAGTCTCTACTTTAACTTCTAAGTTGGCTGGTTTTGAGCATATTAAAGACTTGTATGAGACTGACAATGACTTTGCTGAGAGCTATGGCAAATGCCATAAGTTTGCTGTTGATAAATTCTTTAGACAGGATGATTATTTGTTCTACAATAATCGCTTGTGTATACCAAGAGGATCAATTAGAGAGCTGCTAGATAGAGAGGCGCATGGAGGTGGATTAGCAGGGCATTTTGGAGTTACAAAGACTCTACTTGGACTGAAGGATCACTTCTATTGGCCAAACATGAAGACAGATATCGATCAGGTTTGTTCTAGGTGTGAAATGTGTAAAATGGCTAAGAGTAAGGTACATCCACACGGTTTGTACACACCTCTTCCTATTCCTTCGCAGCCCTGGACTCATTTATCTATGGACTTTGTACTTGGCTTACCTCGAACCAGAAATGGTAGAGATTCTATTTTTGTGGTTGTTGACAGGTTTAGCAAGATGGCTCACTTTATAGCTAGCCACAAAATGGATGATGCTGTTTGTGTAGCTAATCTGTTTTTCAGGGAAGTTGTGAGATTGCATGGAATGCCTCAAGTGATAGTTTCAGATCAAGACACCAAATTCTTAGGGTATTTTTGGCGCACACTATGGGCTAAGCTAGGGACCAGATTGACGTTTTCAACATCATGCCATCCTCAGACTGATGGACAGACAGAAGTAGTGAACAGAACGTTGTCAACACTTCTAAGGACGTTGGTGAAGAGCAACATCAAGTCATGGGAAGAGATTCTACCACATGTAGAGTTTGCTAACAATCATGCTAAGCATTCTGCCACTCTCTTTTCTCCCTTTGAGATTGTTTACGGCTTTAACCCACAATCCCCTCTAGACTTGTTTTCTTTGCCTTTGAGTGTGAAATGTAGTGCAGATGGAAAAGCAAAGGCTGAACAAGTCAGGAGAATTCACGCAAAAGCCAAGGAGAACATAGAGAAGAAGACAGAGTAGTACAAGAAGCGCACGCCAACAAAGGAAAAAAGGAGCTGATATTTGAAGAAGGAGATTTGGTCTGGATTCATCTCAGGAAAGACCGATTTCCAGAAGAGAGGAAGAGCAAGCTACTGCCACGAGTTGATGGTCCATTTAAAGTCATCCAGAGGATCAACAACAATGCTTACAAGATCGATCTCCAAGGTAAGTATAACATATCAAATTCGTTCAATGTTTCTGATTTGCTTCCTTATGTTGCAGATACAGATTTGAGGACAAATCCTTTTCAAGAGGGAGATGATGATATGATCGTGGATGACACAACAGCTGCAGCACCTGAAGTAGAGGGTCAGATTACACGTTCCACAGCTAAGGAGATGGCAAAGGAAGCTCATTCCCTCATTGCCGAAGGAGTTGACGAGCTAGCAGCTGCACAAGTCTTCAACATCTCCATCTTGAAGACTTCTCCTGGTAATGATAACTAGGTAACTTAGGTGAGGAAGTTTGTACTCTTTTTCCCATAGAGAGTTTTGTCCCAATTGGGTTTTCTCTCATGGTTTTCAATGAGGCAGATGGAATCACTACGGCGAGTTACTTAGGAGTCTTACCATTAGGAGAATAATGTACAAACCAATCTGGTTTTGTACTTAGTGGATTTTGAGGTGCACCAATTAGTGGGACGCTTCGTTGTTATTATTTAAACGCCTTGCTGTTTTTTATAAGTTTCAAACTACATGTTGTTTTTGTTTGAAACTACATGTTGTTTTGGTTCTAAGGCTATATTTAAACCCCAGAACTTGCTGTAAACTTTTTTAGAGTATTATTTTGACAAAAAGACTTCTTTAAAGTTTTCATGCTCTCAAGCCACGGTTCTGGACATCCTAGAGCCTGAATCTCCCATCACATTGTGAGCCAAGAGATTCTTCACTAATTCATCTAATCACAGAAATCTATCCATTCTATCACTTCATCTTCGTCACCTACAATTCCTCATCACGTCCTCATCTTATTCCCAATCCATTCTGCCACATCAATCCATCAGTTCTATTGTCACACAGAGACTTTGCCGTCATATCTCATAAACCCCTCGTCCAAATACGCTCAAAACTCATAACCAAGTTTCTCACACTCCAATCAATCCGCTGCTCAAATTTCATTCAATTCCGAGTTCTCTAGCCCCGATTTTCAGAGTTATATCCTAGGGAAAATCATATCACATTGGAAGAAAACGTGATCTATTGTCTCAGACTCAGTAAAACACCATGCACTATTTGGATCGACTGAGAGATGGCAATGTTTCAGAACTGAGCCTAGTGGCAAAATTTTGGCGGTAAAATGGTTTAATTTTGGCGGTAATTTGACTTTCCAGAGCTTTGAAGCAAAACCAAAGGTTGAATGTAATAGTGGAATAGCAACACCTGTAGCAACATTATTACTGAAAACAAGATGATAGCCCGATTTTATAGTATACCTCCCATCCGAAGTATATGACCACATGTAAACATCAGGTGAATGCACATGAGGTAAATATATTTTCTGGATAATATGATGGTCAGAAGGATCAATCATAGTCTCGACCGCATGAGAATTCCAGTTATTTGTAGTGTCCAGATAAAGAACCTTGACAGTTACTGCTGGATTTACCGGTGTAGTAAACGTGGAGGCCGAGGTGGCTGTAATGGAAGCCATGGACACCAAATTTAACCTCCTCTCCAAACTTGATAACCCATTGAAATTTCAGAGGATTGGCTTTGTGCCAAAACAGTCGTACACGGACAAAATCCACTACAACAGTATTGTTATTCTCGAAATTAGTTTCGAGAAAATGTCCAATATAGGTAACCATATGAGAGGAGAGACATTGTACTGGTATCCCACGAATTTGGATCAAGAAAGATACCCAAATTGGATCATTAGATGTATTGAAGCCTCAACTCATGTAGAGCCCAACTGCTCCAAACTGATTTCATATCAGCCCAAGACTTCAACTTATACAGCCCACAAATAGAGCAAATGTCACTCTCAATTCTCTGCAGGAACCTGCAACATAGTACAGCAGAAACTGCCTCTGCAAAAGCTGCAGTTGCAGATATAAGACAAAGCCAATACAGCATCATAACTTAACCATAGTTGTCTTGTTTATGTGTCTAATTAAGAGGTTTTATGATTATATAAGTAGCTGTTTTGTTTTGCTAAAACTGTAAGTGAAAACGTGTTCAGAATTGCTAAGTCTTTATCTTCAATCTCTTCACTTTTTCATACAAGTTCTTTTTCAATCTCTCTTTGATTTACATGGTATCAGAGCACTAGCAATTCCTTAACAGGTCAATGGCAAATCAAAACGAAACGTATCCTCTTCCAAGCAATGTTCATGTTTCGAGTTCTGTGAATATCAAACTCACGGATCAAAATTATCTTCTGTGGAAGCCACATATTGAATCTCTTCTTTCCGGTCAAAAACTCTTACGTTTTGTAAATAGAAGAACGCCAGCCCCACCTCTCACTGTAATGCTAAGGAATGGAGAAGCTGATACAGAAATAAGCAATCCTCTGTATGAAGCATGGGAGTGTACTGATCATCTTGTGCGATCTTGGTTGTTTGGTTCTATCTCAGAAGATGTTCTGGGATTCGTCGTTGGGTTGTCCACCTCCCAAGAAATCTGGGAATTTCTGGCACAGCATCTAAATAGAAGCTCCTTAGCTCGTGTGTTTGAGCTTCAAAGAAACCTTCAGCTTATCAGCAAGAAAGGTAAGTCATTTTCTGAGTATTGCAGAGCCTTCAGGACAATATGTGATCAACTCAGATCCATAGGTCAGCCAGTAAACGAAGCTATGCAAATTTTCAATTTTCTAAATGGTTTGGGAAGGGAATATGATCCCATCTGCACTGTTATCCAGCACACTTTGAACCGTCTTCCTAGAGCATCTCTTTCTGATGTGATGGCAGAAGCCGCAACCTTTGATGCCAGAATTCAGTCTCATGAAGACTTTGAATCTGTCACTCCTCATCTAGCCTTTCAGCTACAACAACAACAATGGAGTAACAGACCTCAACAGACAACATTCTCTGGAAACAACAGAGGTAGAAGCGGTTACTCCAACAACACTTACACAAATCAAGGTGGATCTAACAGAGGACGTGGAAACAACTATTCCTCTAGAGGTCGAGGGTTTCCTCAACAAGTAAGTTCTTCAGACCACAATTCTCAGAATACTAATTCAAGACCAATCCGTCAAATTTGCGGCAGAACTGGTCACTCAGCTTTAAGATGTTGGAATCACTTTGACAACAACTATCAAGAAGAATATGTACCTGAAGCCTTTGCTGCTCTTCATGCCAGTGACACATTTGGACAAGAGTGGCTTCCTGACTCTGGAGCCACTTCCCATATCACCAACAGAACATATAATCTGACAACATCAGTGGCTTACAATGGAGCAGAAAGTTTGATGGTTGCAGATGGAAACCAGTTGCCTATTACACATGTTGGGTCAACAAATCTTGCAGTTTCAACAGGTAATTTACCTCTGAATGAAGTCTTAGTTTGTCCCACTGTTCAAAAGTCTCTTCTGTCTGTCTCAAAACTATGTGAAGATTACCCATGTGGTGTGTTCTTTGATGCTAATAAGGTCTACATAGTGGATATGGAAACACAGAAGGTACTAACAAAGGGGACAAGACGTGATGGGCTATATATGTTGGAGAATCAGAATTACAAAGGCTTACTCATCAAGACAAAAGACCACAAACAACTCTATATGGCATCATCGTTTAGGACATGCCAGTGATTCTGTTCTTCAACATCTGCACAAAACAAAGTCAATATCTATAAATAAGAGCTCTGAAATCTCTATTTGTGAGTCATGTCAGCAAGGGAAAAGTAGCAGTCTTCCTTTTTCAGTTTCAGAATCTGTGTCTATAGAAACTTTGTCTAAGGTTCACTGTGATCTTTGGGGACCTTCTCCCACAATCTCAGTACAAGGATTTAAACATTATGTGGTCTTCATTGATGATTTCTCTCGGTTTAGTTGGATTTATCCTCTCAAGCTCAAGTCTGATTTCTTTGCTGTCTTTAAAATGTTTCAAAGATATGTTGAGAACCAATTCCACAAGAAAATTAAAGTATTTCAAAGTGATTGTGGTGGTGAATTTGTGAGTCAAGTGTTCAAGTCTCACCTAGCATTACATGGCATCAAACATCAAATTTCTTGTCCACACACGCCTCAGCAAAACGGCATATCTGAAAGAAAACATAGACATATTACTGAGCTCGGTTTGGCAATGTTGTTTCACAGTAAAGTTCCCTCAAAATTCTGGGTGGAAAGCTTCTACATAGCTAATTATCTCATTAATATCCTTCCATCAGCAGCTGTGGATTTCAAAACTCCTCATGAGTTGCTTTTTAAAACAGAACCTGAGTACAATGCCTTGAGAGCGTTTGGCAGTGCCTGTTATCCCTGTCTTCGACCTTATAGTGCAAACAAATTTGAACCTAGATCTCTTCAGTGTGTCTTTCTAGGGTACAATGCGTCATACAAAGGATACAGGTGCTTATATCCTCCAATAGGAAGAGTCTTTATCACTCGTAGTGCTATCTTTGATGAACATATGTTTCCCTTTGCAGACAAATATCAACACTTGACTGTGAAGTATACCACTTGATGTGATTCTCCCTAGGAAAGGACTCTGAAAATCGGGGCTAGAGAACTCGGAATCGAATGAAATTTGAGCAGCTGATAGATTGGAGTGTGAGGAACGTGGTGGTGAGTTTTAAGCGGAATTGATCGAGGGGTTTATGAGATACGATGATAAACTCTCTGAGAGTCACTAGAACTGACAGAATGATGGAGGAGGAGGACGTGATGGTGATTAGGTAGAAGGGATTCAAATTCACAACCTGTAATGAAATCCAGATTCGAAGAACGCATTCAAGGAATCAGCAATTGAGAGAAGAACTCGATTTTCTTTCAAAGAAAAGTGTTTGCTATTATTCAACTCTAACTTTTACAGCAAGCTCTGGGATTTAAATACAACCCTAAAACAGAACAGCATGTAGTTTTTAAACCAAAAAAACAACATGTAGTTTGAAACTTAAATAAAACAACGAAGCGTTTAAAATAAAAACAACGAGGCGTCCCACTAATTGGTGCACCTCAAAATCTACTAAGTACAATACCAGATTGGTTTGTACATTATTCCCCTAATGGTAAGACTCCTAAGTAACTCGCCATAGTGATTCCATCTGCCTCATTAAAAACCATGAAAGAAAACCCAATTGGGACAAAACTCTCTATGGGAAAAAGAGTACAGACTTCCTCACCTAAGTTACCTAGTTATCATTACCAGGAGAAGCCTTCAAGTTGGAGATATTGAAGACTTGCATAGCTGGTGGCGAGAACGATCCTTCAGTCATGAGCGAGTGAGCTTCCTTAGCCAACTCCTTAGCTCTCGAACGCGTGATTGGTCCTATCAGCTCTGGTTCCTTAGCTTCTATGCTGCTCACGATCACATCACCACTCCTTTGCTGAAAGCTTGGTAGTCTGCTAACACTACTTTTGTTCCTCGGAGCAATGATAATATTCAAACACAACCACAACATCACTTGACACCTGCAAGTATATCTCAGTCTTCAGTGATCCATGAGTCTCAAGAAGTCCCTGTCTTAGAAGTTCAACAAAATTCTGTAATAAACGCTACTGATAACAGTAATCAAGAGGTGTCTCCAGCTTCACTTCAGTTTAGTTTTATGGAAAATCAAGGTTGCAATGACCCTGTTCAAACATCACCTACTGGTTCACATCTGACTGCATAATATCCTGCAGCTATAACACAAAATGAGGTTCAAGATCAGTCTGCAAATCATCATCCCATGATCACTCGAGGAAAATCTGGTATAGTTAAGCCAAATTCTCG
The DNA here is from genome assembly GCA_023374145.1 of Lepidium sativum. Taxonomy (NCBI): domain Eukaryota; kingdom Viridiplantae; phylum Streptophyta; class Magnoliopsida; order Brassicales; family Brassicaceae; genus Lepidium; species Lepidium sativum. Next base: position 50,696 of record JAKUCM010001950.1, read on the forward strand.
GTACTTGCTGTTAACTACTAAGTATACAGAGCCCAAAACAGTGTCAGAAGCACTTAAAGATGTAGGTTGGACTGCTGCAATGAGTGAAGAAATGGAGGTACAACATGACAATGATACCTGGCATCTGGTTCCATCAGCAACAAATATTAATATTTTGGGCTGCAAATGGGTGTTCAGAGTTAAATTGAAGCCAGATGGGTCTGTTGACAAATACAAAGCACGGTTAGTTGCCAAAGGGTTCAAACAAGAAGAGGGAATAGACTATTTGGAAACATACAGTCCTGTTGTCAGAACATCTACCATTCGAGTTGTTCTGGGCATAGCAACATCAAGAGGCTGGCCAATCACACAGTTAGATGTGAAAAGTGCATTTCTTCATGGAGACATACATGAAGACATATATATGCATCAACCTGCTGGATTCATTGATAAGGACTATCCATCACATGTCTGTAAGCTTAATAAAGCTATTTATGGATTGAAGCAGGCTCCTAGAGCTTGATTTGACAAATTTAGCTCATTCTTGCTTGAATACGGGTTCAAATGCAGTACAGCTGATCCATCTCTTTTCACATATCATCACAATGAGAACACACTGTTTTTGCTACTTTATGTAGATGATATTATTCTAATAGGAAGTAATTCAAATCTTCTGGATCACTTGGTAACAACTCTCAGTACACAGTTTGCAATGAAGGATCTTGGTTCAGTACATTACTTTCTTGGTATTCAAATAGAACACACTGAGACTGGTTTATTTGTTCATCAAGAGCGATATGCAATAGACATTCTGGCACAAGCAGGAATGAGTGATTGCAATTCAATGCCTACTCCTCTGCCGCAAAGACTTAATGAATCAAGTTCAAGTGAAGAGCTCTTCCCTGATCCTTCTTATTTCCGAAGTCTAGCTGGCAAATTACAGTATCTGACAATAACAAGACCAGACCTGCAATTTGCAGTCAATCTGATTTGTCAATGAATGCATCAGCCTACTGTATATGACTTTGCTCTCTTGAAACGTACATTGCGGTATCTCTGTGGAACAGTCTCAATGGGATTACATCTATCTAAATCATCTCAGCTCACAACTACTGCCTATTGTGATAGTGACTGGGCATGTTGCAGGGAAACTAGAAGATCCACTGCAGGATTCTGCACTTTTGTTGGTTCTAACATTATCTCATGGAGTGCTAAGCGTTAACCAACTGTCTCAAGATCTTCAACAGAAGCAGAGTATAGGGCTCTTTCTGAAACTACTGTCGAGCTAACCTGGTTGTCCTCTCTCATGCGAGACTTGCATATACCATAGTCAGGACCTGCAATTCTACATTGTGACAATCTTTCTGCAGTACATCTAAGTATTAATCCAACCCTTCACACAAGGTCTAAGCATTTTGAACTTGATTGGCATTACATTCGTGAAAGAGTAGCTCTTGGATTCATTGAGACAAGACACATTCCTGCTGAGCTTCAGCTTGCTGATATTTTTACAAAGTCGTTACCTAAAGCTGCCTTCATCCATCTTAGGCACAAACTTGGTGTTGGACTACCCTCCACCACAAGTTTAAGGGGGAGTATTGAAGCCTCAACTCAAGTAGAGCCCAACTGCTCCAAACTGACTTCATATCAGCCCAATACTTCAACTTATACAGCCCACAAACAGAGCAAATGTCACTCTCAATTCTCTGCAGAAACCTGTAACATAGTACAGCAGAAACTGCCTCTGCAAAAGCTGCAGTTGCAGATATAAGACAAAGCCAATACAGCATCATAACTTAACCATAGTTGTCTTGTTTATGTGTCTAGTTAAGAGGTCTTATGATTATATAAATAGCTGTTTTGTTTTGCTAAAACTGTAAGTGAAAACGTGTTCAAAATTGCTAAGTCTTTATCTTCAATCTCTTCTCTTTTTCATACAAGTTCTTTTTCAATCTCTCCTTGATTTACAAGATGGTCATGATGGATCCAATTTCGTCATACTGCATATCCAGTCATTAAAACTGCACGGACCACAACTCATAATGGAGTTAACAATGTATTCAGAGGTGAAGAGAAATTACAGATCACTAGAATCAATTATTCTCCCGGTGACACCCGCTCCTACACCCAGAGACGAGGGAGTGTATTCATCATCGCACGAAGGTTCTGTTTGCGACGGTTCAACGGTTCGATGAGGAGGCTAAAGAGGTTATCCGCCATCAAATCCGTAAAAACATCCGGTGGCAAAAAGATCGTATCATCTTCAAGTCCCAACGAAATCTCCTGCATCTATCTTCTCACTAAATAAGACATTGCAAACTAGAGAACAGAACTGTGTTTTGTTTGGAGAAAACAGAGAAGGATACATGGTTTATATAAGCCATGACACATTATAACAAACCACATAACTGCCGATAACAGAGAAACCGTCGGCAGACAGTACAAGAGACAAGTGTAACCGCCGAAACCGTAAAATATGAGAGAGAGAAAGAAGAGAGAACTCGGTGCTTTCTTTTTTATAACAATATTTTTGAGGTTTATTAAGATATATTATAATACCTAATTTATTAGATAAATAATTATAAATTTTAATAACTCAAATGAATTATCAAAAATAGTTGCCAAGGATAGGTGGTCCAGTGGTGTAGTCACTTTACAAATCCGCAAAGCACCACGTATCGAATCCCCTACCTCCACTAGTAGGAACGAGATTTAAAAACCCAATATGGTAGTTGACAAAAAAAAAAGTAAATCATACCAAATATTTTAATTTAGATACGCTCGTACTTAAACTCAAGAAAATAATTGTAATTCAGAAAATTCAAAATAGTCTTTTTTCTTGTCAACTAGCGTACTCGCTTTTAAATATCACTCCTACTCTTGCAGGTAGGGGGTTTGATTCATGGTGCCATGAAGATTTGTAAAGTGACTACACCACTGAGTCACCTGTCCTCGGCTTCAAAATAGTTTATTTATAACGTTTAGTTTAATAACTTATTACTCATAATAAGTAATCTATTTACTAAATTTAAATAAATAATTTATAAATCTGATAAATATTTTAAAATAGTTTAGTTATTTAACTTAATAAAACTTTGGGATAAAAGTAAGATTTTGAGATAAAAATAGATAGGAAAAGAAAATTACGAACGTAAATAAAAATTTTGAATAATTGAAAAGTATTTTTCAAAGGATAAAACAGAAATGTCATTATACAAAGTTTGTTTCGCTGAATCCCATATATTGGGTCCGTCGATGAAGGTAACACTAATTCTATATGTTCTGCATAACTATCATGCAAGATTTATTTTTATAAGGCAACTAGACTATTTGAATCTTAGTATAAATCAAAATTAAATATATATTTACATATTTAATGAATCTTTTCACCAAGCATATAAAATAATTTACAAGGCTTAAATATGAAATTGTTTTAAAATACATTTTTCCTTTTATCAATTTCCAAATATGTCCTAAGAATTTTGTTTTTACAAAAATTCATCTCGCTAATACATTTCTGCCTAAGAATTTTGTTTTTTTCTTTAAAAGTTTTTTATGTTTATTTTTTTAAAATGAGGGTGTTTTAATCATTTTTTAGTAACAAAAAGCATATTTAAAAACTTTTGAGAAAAAGATGCAAAGTTAAAGATTTTCTTCTATAGGGTCATTTTTGCAATTGATATCTTGCCTAAAACAATAGATTATGCCAACTTGAAATCTCATTTTCAGACTGATTCCTAATATTAATAATATATCTATACTTTAAAAAAAAGACACAGGTTTTAAAAAATAATTAGGTTTCTTTAACATAATTTGGCATAATACTCATATAGGTTATAAATCTATATATTCAAAATCCGAGTCTGAATCTGAAATCAAGAACCAAATATTAGTTTTTTGAAGTTTTTTTACTTTTTAAATTTTTTTTGAATTTTTTAATAAAAAAACATAAACCTGAAATCGATCTAAATCGAACATAGCCATATAAAAAAAAACATATTTGAATTAGAAGAAAAATCAAAAGAACCGAAATATTGAATTAGAAAAAAAATACTAGACAAAACACCAAAAATAGGTCTTAAATCTAAGCACTTGTTGATAAAAATGTATATATATATATATAAGTACTTGAAAAACCGAATCCAAAATTAAACCAAAATTGAATCAAGAACCAAATTCGATATAATCTATGAAAAATATTATGAAAAAAAACTTATGTAAATAATTACGGATAAGGTCAAAAGGAACTCGTCCATCCGAAAAATTTCCAATAGCAAATTATCCAATAAATGTTTTCCATAAGGAAGAAAATTACACTTTAGAAAAGTATGAAGGTTATTGATATTACCAGTATCCATTATTGAATCTCCAAAAACTATTAATGTTGGGGTTATTGCTTTTTTTTTTTTTCTTTTTTGATATATTTACTTTAATGGAAATTAATTAAGCAAGCAAAATATGAATACTCAAAACATGTTTGGTATATATAGTTTTGTAAATTTGTGGAATTTATAAAAATATCCCGTTTCGAACCGAAACATTTTTATTAGTTTTAGGTTTTTTTTTGTGACTGTTTCCATAACTTTTTATTAATGTTGAATTTTTATATAAAAATTTGTTACAAAACCTATCTTAAACCTATATTTAAGGGTTGTTATGAAATTTAAGTTAATTTTATTTTGTCATTTATAACACAGTTAAAATAAAAGTTTTTTTTATTTTAGTGAAATATCATTAAAATTTTAAGTGATTAAATATTCATATTTATTGCCAAGATTTAGTTAGACAGATAGGGAGTTTAAATATCATACTCTATTTAGAGAATTTAAACTATTGATCGAGTTTTGTTGTTGATCTAATGATTACTTGTTAACAAAAAATATTCATATTTATTATCTATTTAATTAATGGATGATTAAGAAAATTGAATCGGGTTGTGCGCATTAAATGTTTTATTGAATATGGTTGGTTTTAGCTAATAACCGACGGCACGCCATGCAGAATCTAGGTCGAGCAACATGTGGCGTGGTACTTTGTGATGCAAAAGGAAACTGGTGTTGCGGTTTTATACTAAATATTGAGATATCACTACGAACATTTTTATAACAATTATAGTGTTACTATGAATATTAGTAATAATTTATTATGTTGTATATATAATTTTGGTACAAATTTTATTTGTTCTAAAATCGATGCACATTCTATGTCCTTTAATAGTTCTAGTTGGAATCAAATCATCATTTTCATTTCTAATGATAGTGACCCCTCCCTTTTTAGGCACACAATGCACAGGAGACACCCATTTACTATCAGAAATAGGATAAATTATATCAGCATCTAACAGTTTTAAAATTTCCTTTTTAACGACCTCCTTTAAATTCGGATTCAATCTCCTTTGAGGTTCCCTGCTAGAATAAGATTCATTTTCAAGGTAAATTCTATGTGTGCATAAATCGAGAGAGATCCCTCTAATGTCAGATAGTGAGTATCCTAAAACTTTTCTATCGTCTTAATTCAGAAAGCAACATGTTTAACTCATTATCACTCAATGCATTATTTACTATTACTGGATAAGTAGAGTTAGATCCAAGAAATGCGTACCTGAGCCCGGAGGGGAGTGGTTTGAGTTCCACTTTTGGTGATTTGAGCTCCGACCAGTCATCATCGATCTGATACTCGACCTTAGTGTGGTCGAGTGTTGATTTCCAGAGGCTGAATCGGAATGCTCGAGCTCTGTTTGCTCGAGTGTTGAGGTCGAGTGTAAGGTCTCAAACTGTTTTTCACTTTTCAGTGATTTGCAAGAGTCCAACAAGCCTTTGTAGACCTCAGTTTCTTCGTATATGTATCCATCACAATCGTCTTTTATCAAAGCAGTACCAAGGTGGTCTTTCTCCATCAATTCTCCAAATAGGTCCTTTGAGAGATCATCTATTTCTTGTACCACGAACAGCTGACCCTCAATGGTTGGTTTTCTCATTATGTCGCTGATGCTGAAAGTCATCTTGAAATCTTTCCCAAGGTTGAGTTCGAATTCTCCTTTTGGCACATTGATCACAGCTCCTGCAGTGGCTAAGAAGGGCCTTCCAAACAGCAAGAGGTCCTTTGGTTCTTCTCCCATATCTAGAACAACGAAATCCGTGGGGATTTCTACTCCTCCAACCCGAACTGGTAAGTCTTCTAAAATTCCAAGTGGAATCCTAACCGATCTGTCAGCTAGTACCAAGGATATCTTGCAAGACTTGTATTTATCGAACCCTAATCTTTTGGCGACTGTTAGAGGCATTAGGCTGATTGATGCCCCTAAATCACACAAGCAACTCCTGAATGTGAGAGGTCCAAGCAAACATGGAATCGTGAACGTTCCTGGATCATCGAGCTTCTTAGGCACAACCTTTCTTTGTATAATAGCGCTGACCTCATGAGTTAACACAACCATCCCTTCGACTTCTTTTGTTCTGTCCTTGACTGCGTCTTTCAAAAACTTTTGATAAGGGGGCATTAACATAAAGGCATCTAGAATTGGTATTTTCACTTCAACGTCCTTCATCTGCTTTTCAAAGAGAGCTTTGTATTTGTCTGCAACATCCTTTTTGAATCTCTGTGGAAAAGGAAGCTGCGGTTTGAAAGGAGGTGGAGCAAACGTCTTTGGGTCTTTTTGTATGTCGGTTGTGTTTTTGGACTGATCTTCTGACACTCGAGCAGGTGGTGCTCGAGTGTGTTGGTCGAGTGTTAAAGATTTCGGCTTTTTCATGCTGATTTCTGTCTGTTCTTCGACCAAATCATTCTCCCCTTCTGGAAGGACACTGTCCTCAGTGTTCTCTGTTGGTTCAGCACGAATTAGCAATTCACGGCCATTACGGAGTGTAATGGCGTTGGTGTGATACTCCTTAGGGTTTTGAACAGCTTTTCCAGGTAGCTGTCTGGTTTGTTTGTTTGTTGATGAAGATCCTTGTTGATTCTCCACATATTTGATACGAGCATTGAGGGTCTCAAATTTGCAGTTGAGTTCATTATGTGAAGCATCGATCTTAGCATGTACTTCAGCAAATTTTCGTGTTAATTCGGTAGCGCTGGCTGTCTGTCCTTTTAGTATCTGCTGCAAGATGTCCATCACTTCAGGTGTTTGTTGTGGTGGTTGGGTGTTGTATCCAGGAGGTGGTTGGTGGTGTGTTTGCTGGTACTGTTGTTTGGGTATGAATGGTTTTGGTTGCGGTTGCGGATGTGGTTTGAGTGGGTACACCTGGTCGTTTGGATTCGCCACATTTGTGTTTCTGTAGGATAGGTTGGGGTTGGGTTTGTAGCTGTTGAATTATCTGAAATTGTTGCTTTGGTTCTGTACGAAATTGACCTCTTCAACTTCGTCATCGTCGTCTTCAACCCGTTCTGTTTCACCGACATGGTGTACTTGCTTATGGTGAGCTAAAAGTAGCTTGTCCAGTTTGTCTTGTATGGCTTTGAGCTCCTTTCTACTAACCATATCTGAATCTGTTACGCCTCTAGGAGTTCGATTATAGTCTTCACTGTATTGGCCGTCTGCTTGAGCTAAATTCTCCACTAATTCCCATCCATCATCGACATCTTTATTCAGAAAATTCCCATTGCAGGTTGTGTCTAGCAACATGCGTATCTTGGGGATCACGCCTCTCTAGAGAGTACTGAGAAGGGACTCAGTAGTGAAACCATGATGAGGACATTGTGATTGGTACATCTTGAATCGTTCCCAAGCCTCAGAGAATGTTTCGGAATGGTTTTGCTTAAAACCAGAGATGGAATTGCGGAGTTTCGCAGTTCTTGAATTGGAAAAGAATTTGCCTAGAAATGCTTCTTTGCAGGCGTCCCATGATGTGATAGACCCTTGTGGCAAGTGTTTTTCCCATAGATGTGCTTTGTCTCCAAGAGAGAAAGGAAACAATCGCAATTTCAGAGCATCCTCACTAACCCCATTTATTTTTGTCAGACTGGTTAGTTTTTCAAATTCATCAAGATGATCTAGTGGGTCCTCAGAGGGTAAACCATGAAATTTACTGTTCTGAACAATGGAAATCATTCCACTCTTTTCATCATAACATCACGAGATGCCTCAACAAATACATCATTTTAATTATTTATATATTATATAATAATTTAAACAACTATCCTATTTTCAAACATTCACAAAATCCCTAACATATTACCTATGAGTTATATAATATTTAATATATGATTAAAAATATTCTTATTAAATATTTTTTATTTCTAGAATAACCGAGTCTAATATTAAATTAAAACTAAAAGACTCGCAGATCATATCCTCACCTAGATTGGCCGGTGACAGATTCAAAGACGCAGCCAAAAGCAAACTCAGCAACTTTCACAGCAAAAACCTTCAAACACAAGCAACCACACAGAACTAGGGTTCATCAGTCAACCAAAATAGATGCTTCTTGCTGACCAAGAAACGACATTACATATCCGATCTTACCTAGATTTAAAGGTATATCGGTTCTGTTGCGTTCCTTAATGTTCCTTTTGTCAAAATCCAACGAAAACCTAACTTTCCTTGCATAGATTTAGTCAGAAAACGACCCCAAATATGCCAAGTCGAACACATCAATTAGAACAAAACTCAGAATTCTCTAAGTTTGGAAATAGAGATTGAGTTGATGTCTTATCTTAAACTCACAAAAACTTGAGAAAAAGATCTTTCCAGAACTACCAAAATCATCAATATGTGATTAATATTAGATTAGTTATGGGCTCCGAAAAATAGTGGTTCGGATTGGATTCCTTACCACTTGTAGGCTGCTCTAGGTTGATGAATCAACTTCGGCAATGAAGATACTTGCTATGAGGCTCGAGTTTGCAGATTGCATAGGAGGAAGAAGCTTAGATGGTGCCGAATTGATGGGTATAAATAGGAGATCACACTAGGTTTTGGTGCTAGGTTTAGATAATGCATATTTTCCTTTTTTTTCTAAACAAACTTGATCTCCCTTGAACAATTCTTTTATTGGGCCTTATGGGCCACACAATTAATTCCTTAACCTAAGGTTGGGTTTCACAATTCTCCCCTACTTTTAAGAATTCGTCACAAATTCTGTATGTCCATTGTTATGCTCTCTTCCATGAAAAGCTCTGGATATCTTTCCTCATCTCCTTTTCTAGACTCCCATGTTAATTCATGAATATCATCTCTCTCCCAACAAACCTGAACCATCTTATTTTTCTTGCTGATGGAGCTAACCTGTCTCCGATCTACAATCGATACCGGTTTCCCTTTAACTGACAAATAATACTCCAAATCCTTTGGTGGCTGTGAGATAATGAGCTCTGGCTCTTTGATCATTTTCCCGAGCACATACACACAAAAAACATTATGAAATGCTGCAAGCTCTAGAGGTAGATCAAGCCGATACGCAACAACTCTAATTCTTTGAGTGATAGGGTATGGTCTCATGTACCTTGTCTTCAGCTTCCCTCTTTTAGCTCAACAGTTCACACCTCTGAACATTCTCATCTTCACGTACACTAAGTCGCCTACCTCAAACTCCAAACTCTTTCGCCTTTAATCCGCATAACTTTTCTGACGGTCATGAGTTTCTGCTAACCTCTTCTTAAGGATCTCTACCTGCCCCCTCGTCTCCTTAATGATTGCATGCTTCATGTTTCGACACTCCCCCACTTCTGTCCAACAAAGGGGAGTGCGACAAGGTCGTCCATAAAGAACCTCATATGGAGGCATGCCTATGCTTGCATGATAACTGTTATTATAAGTAAACTCTGATAATGGTAAGTATCGTTACCAACGACCTCTCCAATCCAACATGCATGCTCTAAGCATGTCCTCCAACGTCTGAAACGTCCCTCGGATTGACCATCTGTCTGCGGGTGATATGTTATACTCATCTGCACCTTGGTCCCTAAAGCCTTCTGAAATGCACCCCAAAAATTTGATGAAAATTTTGGATCTCTGTCTAAGACAATGCTCACCAGAACACCATGCAGTCTAACAATCTTATCAACATATCTCTGAGCTAAGCGTTCTGCAGTGTCCTTCTTGCTAATCGCTAAAAGAATGTGCAGACTTTGTTAGTTGGTCTACAATTACCCAAATTGCGTTACGCTTATAACTGTCCTTGGAAGACCAATAACAAAGTCCATAGTCACCATATCCCATTTCCATTTGGCTAATGGTAAACTCTGAAGAAATTCACTCAGAACCTGGTGTTCTGCTTTCACCAACTGACAAGTCGTGCATTTCGCCACCTTTCTGCTACATCTCGTTTCATCCCGCTCCAGTGTTAATACCGCTTCAGATCCTGATACATCTTGGTAGAACCCGGATGAATAGAGAAATGTGACTGATGTGCTTGCTTTAATATATCTCCCTTCAGAACTTTGTCATCAGGAACACAAACTCGACCCTTGAAGACATGTGTTCCATTATTTGTGGTCTCAAAACCCACAACTCCAATTATAACTGACTTTAGTAGGGATGCATCACTCTTTTGAGCCTCACGAATCCTCCACAACAAATATGCTTGGTTTAGTGCTTCTAGGCCCATAACATCATACTTTACAATGACTTCACAAATTCTGAGGCTAGATAACATTACTCCTAGCTTTTGCACTTCCTTTGTGCTTGACGCATCGCTCATTCTTGATATGAGCATGGAAAACAGTAAGGAAGTGGAACCAGAAGATGAGCTTGAAGCAGAGGAAGCTCTACACATATCAGCTGGTCCCATGAACCGTTCTCGAGCTAATGCATTCAATAAAGTACTAGGAGGATTGCTTGACACCTTCTGGACACAAGTCGTGCTACTTCACAACATTGAAGACAAGGCTAATCAAACCATTCTGGTTTCAGTTCAAGCACAATGAGTTTAACGATGGGTATGTGTCTCATTTGTACTTTTTTTCCCTTGTCGAAGTTTTGTCCCAATGGGTTTTCTTGGTAAGGTTTTTAATGAGGCAAATGATTCACATCAACATAGCCCATTGTTAACTCAAATTTGTTGTTATACCTCTTTCACACAGTCATAACAAGAAAAAGGAAGAAGAACAGAATTTTCCTTATTGAATTTTTCGGAAACTTTCCTTATTCGACTTTTTCCATTCTTTCTGTTTTTTCCTTTTATTTTATTTGGAGAAACACTAGGGTTTTGTCCCTCTCCTATATATGTATTGTGCTGCCTCCAAGCAGAACAACAATTCACGTTTTAATCAAAAAGATCATTCAGTCTTTTCTCTTTTGTTGGTGTGTAATATCCAGCAAGTTGTTGGTGTGTAATATCCTACAGTAAAATCGATTCTTTGGTGTGTCATATCCAAAGATTTCGTGGGGAACATCAAAAGTCTGTCACAAATTTTGTGAGACCATTCGATCCACATACTTTGATCCTTGAAGCTCCTTAGTTTTCGGGGTGCAAAGACAATCCAATATCAAATCTGAGTGAAGATCCCTGGAGGCGTGTGTTACAACTCGTCTTTACAGTTCGTTTGTCGTCTCAAAGTCGAGCATCCCAACTCCATATCCTCCAAGTGACGAAATGGGATTGATCCCTTTGTGGGATCGTATCAAGTGGTATCAGAGCACACTTGGAGGTTGAGTCGTTTCTATCTATCATCTCTTATCTTTCCATTTCTTCAATCCATTTTATCATCTCTCACCATTCTGTTCTAGAAAAAAGAAAATCATAAAAAGTATGTTAACGTTTCATTTTCACTAGATCTGTTTGTTTGGTAGAATCCCTTACGTCTATCATCTTGTTTGAATTTTCATAATTATTTGGCGTTTGATAAAATTGTGAATCCAATTGCATCTGAAACTAGGATGAGTCTAGTATTTTATAAAATTGATTTAGGCATTTTTGAACATGATTTGATATTTTATTGTGTCTGATCAAGTCATATTGTCGTTCTGAGAGTTTCTAAAAGAATTTAGTTTCATTTGAAGGATCATTTTATGTTGGTTGTGTGCAATCAATTTTTTTTTTTTTTTTGCAACAGGAACTTGTTACTGGTTTATTTTGTTCTTAATTGCAAAATATGATGAAAGAGCAAATGTTTTATTCTGATCAAAGCACTTATGATGAGGAGGATTCCTTCACGGACGAGTTTCTTACTGAATCTGAAAAAGACTATGCTTCTGATCCACATGGAGCCAACTATGTAAAGCGCCTTACACTTCTAACTCTGTGATGTATTTTAATCCTTATCGCCAATCTTCTCCTAAAATTCAACTCTATGCTTCTTCAGGAGAAAGAAGCTATCTAGAGTGGGAAGAAAACATGAATAATTGGTTTCACTATAGCCGAATCAGAGAGGAAAAAAGACTACTCTATGCCATCGAACAGCTCTCGGGAGAAACTTATAAGTGGTGGGTTCAAGAAAAGGCTGAGCGTCGAAGATACAAAGAACCAACTATCACCACTTTGAAAATGCTGAAAGTGCTGTTAAGAAAGAAGTATGTGCATAAGAAAAAGATTGTCATTGATAAAAAAAAAGCAATAACTTATCATGACAAAGAGCTTCAAAAGCAGTCAAGGAAAAAAAAGGACAAAGACTATGCTTCTGAAGAAGAAGAAGAAGAAGAAGGTATTGATCCAAAACCACCAAACTATGAAACTGACCAATTAGACGAGACAAGGAGTTCCACATGGAGCCAACTATATAAAGCGCCTTACATTACTAACTCTGTGATGTATTTTAATCCTTATCGTCAATCTTCTCTTAAAATTCAACTCTATGATTTTTCAGGAAAATGAAGCTATCTAGAGTGGGAAGAAAACATGGATAATTGGTTTCACTATAGCCGAATCAAAGAGGAGAAAAGACTAGTCTATACCATCGAACAGCTCTCGGGAGAAACTTATAAGTGGTGGGTTCAAGAAAAGGCTGAGCGTCGAAGATACAAAGAACCAACTATCACCATTTGGAAAATGCTGAAAGTGCTGTTAAGAAAGAAGTATGTGCATAAGAAAAAGATTGTCATTGATAAAAAAAAAAAAAATAAGTTATCATGACAAAGAGCTTCAAAAGCAGTAAAGGAAACAAAAGGACGAAGAAATAATCAAAAAGTGGAAGCACGAACTGGGTGATGTTTTGAAGAAGTTCCAAAAGAAGAGACAAGTCACTCTTCAAGCAGTTGATACAAAAGCAAACAAGGAGACCATAGTGCATAAAGAAAATATGGAGGTTAAGTCAACCTTTCAGCCATTACATGAATCAAGCTATGAACCAAAGCAATGTAACTCCTCTAACCTTTCAAAATACAAGAGAGCGACGTATTATACTTGTCGTGGGAAAGGACATATTGTTGCAACTTGCCCTGGAAAAATTGTGCTAACTCAAATCGAGCTTGAGCAACGTAGCCAACCCGAAGCTCAAACTTTCTCAAACCTCTTATGTGGCACTCTTGTTAGTTTGGCTTACGAGACTATTCAATATTTGAATAACATCATATTCACTTGGGGCTTCAAACAGTCTCTTTTGAATGTTGAAATTTCTAGTATAATACACTTGATCTTTCCTTTAAGTGCCAAGGAAACTTCAGATATCATGAATGAGTGCAATAGCCTTGACAGAACCACAACCACACGGAGCTTAACTATGAATCAAAAAGTGCAACAACCACACTTTGTTCAAGAACCAGTCCTTATGCCACTTTCTTGTTAGAACTCAAAGGAGAACTTGTTTGTAAAGGAAATGCAGATTAAGGATTCAAGGGCAAAAACAATTCAAGTTTGGAGCAATCAAGTTGATTATGGAGCGAAGCGATAACTGAGCTATCACTTTAAGATTTGGAACTGGATGTACCTAAGGAAAGGAATCCAAAATAGGTGTCCTAGAACTGTGTTTAAACGCACAAAAAGAGAAGATGATCAACGATTCAAGCCACCATATCTAGCCCAAATAAGACACTTAAATCTTCGCCTCTTCATTCAGCCCAAGGAAGAGCCACCAGATGCCACATTTAAGCCAAAGACGACACTAAACATCTTCGGAGATAATTCAGATTTGAGGTCAAATCTTTTTCAATAGGGAGGGGATGATATGAGCATGGAAAACAGCAAGGAAGTGGAACCAGAAGATGAGCTTGAAGCAGAGGAAGCTCTACACATATCAGCTGGTCCCATGAACCGTTCTCGAGCTAATGCATTCAATAAAGCACTAGGAGGATTGCTTGACACCTTCTGGACACAAGTCGTGCTACTTCACAACATTGAAGACAAGGCTAATCAAACCATTATGGTTTCAGTTCAAGCACAATGAGTTTAACGATGGGTATGTGTCTCATTTGTACTCTTTTTCCCTTGTCCAAGTTTTGTCCCAATGGGTTTTCTTGGTAAGGGTTTTAATGAGGCAACTGATTCACATCACCATAGCCCATTGTTAACTCAAATTCGTGGCTATACCTCTTTCTCACAGTCATAACAAGAAAAAGGAAGAAGAACATAAATTTCCATATTGAATTTTTCGGAAACTTTCCTTATTCGACTTTTTCCATTCTTTCTGTTTTTTCCTTTTATTTTATTTGGAGAAACACTAGGGTTTCGTACCTCTCCTATATATGTATTGTGCTGCCTCCAAGCAGAACAACAATTCACGTTTTAATCAAAAAGATCATTCAGTTTTTTCTCTTTTGTTGGTGTGTAATATCCAGCAAGTTGTTGGTGTGTAATATCCTACAGTAAAATAGATTCTTTGGTGTGTCATATCCAAAGATTTTGTGGGGAACATCAAAAGTCTGTCACAACTTTTGTGAGACCATTCGATCCACATACTTTGATCCTTGAAGCTTCTTAGTTTCCGGGGTGCAAAGACTATCCAATATCAAATCTGAGTGAAGATCGCTGGAGGCGTGTGTTACAACTCGTCTTTAAAGTTTGTTTGTCGTCTCAAAGTCGAGCATCCCAACTCCATATCCTCCAAGTGACGAAATTGGGATTGATCCCTTTGTAGGATCGTATCAAGTGGTATCAGAGCACACTTGGAGGTTGAGTCGTTTCTATCTATCATCTCTTATCTTTCCATTTCTTCAATCCATTTTATCATCTCTCACCATTCTGTTCTAGAAAAAAGAAAATCATAAAAAGTATGTTAACGTTTCATTTTCACTAGATCTGTTTGTTTGGTAGAATCCCTTACGTCTATCATCTTGTTTGAATTTTCATAATTATTTGGCGTTTGATAAAATTGTGAATCCAATTGCATCTGAAACTAGGATGAGTCTAGTATTTTATAAAATTGATTTAGGCATTTTTGAACATGATTTGATATTTTATTGTGTCTGATCAAGTCATATTGTCGTTCTCAGGGTTTCTAAAAGAATTTGGTTTCATTTAAAGGATCATTTTGTGTTGGTTGTGTGATAAACAGGTTTTTACGGTGTTTTCTCAAATCTCAAACTGTCTATTTAATCAATTGCAGTACAATATGGTGTCAATCCAATGGGAGAGTAACTAGCAATCAAGATATAATCTACTTATTATAATCTAAGCCAGATTCAGTTTTAGCGAGTGGTTATCTATCCTAGGTGACAACGAAATCTTAAAACAAAATGCTAAAAACGAAACAAAGTATTAGAATGTAAAAACAGAGCATTAAAAGTAAAGCGATAGTAAAACTAATAATCAAGTGCAACACGAAATCTCAACCTAAAGCAGAGTATTAAAATCACGAAAATTAAATAGAGGAAAAACGGGTTCTCGAGGATTAGGATCAATGATTAGGGTATTCCTAGGGGTTCAAGCCTCATCTATCAACCTATTTAGATGACCTCTAAGCAAGGAATCACAAAGTAATCACATTCGCTCTCGCGCAATGGGACCTATCCTAAAAGACAACCTGACTTGACTCTCGCCCAACGATTGGAAATTCAAGAGGCCTTAAGTATGGACCTTACAAAGCCTAATAACACCCTAGACAATCAATCTCTTGAGCTAGGAAGATGCTATCTTAATTTAAGCATGTTCAAGTGATTCCCCAAACGCGTGTCGAGGGATTCACCAAGAGATTGAATTTCAATTGATCAGAAAGAACAAAGCATTAAGAACACTTAAACTAAAGAGATCTAAGACTTTAATTAAACATAAACAAATCTAGAAATCCCTAAGTTTTCTCCTAATCTCACCCTTTCCTCAAGAACCCTAGACTAACTTACTCAGAATTCATGAAATAAACAATAGACTTAAAATCGAAATCTAATTGCATAAAACTTAAGACTAGAAAAATCGTAAATGCCTTAGTAAAAAATATGAGACTCGAAAATTGCTAGAAAAGATTGTATATTGAAAGTAGAATTTCTAGTACAATTTATAGATCAAAAGATCTTAAAGAAAAAGGAAAAATACTTAAAGAGAAAAAGGGAAAAATTCCCTTGAAAGAAAAATGGGAATTTCCTTTTAAAACTTAAAAGGAAATTTCCTCAAGAAAGAAAATAGAAAAAGCGTAAAAGATAATTGGGCTTGCACAAAGGGGTCTTGATGGGCCTTTTTCGCAGAGAAGCCCAAAGAATCAATCTTCGTCCAAAGTCTTAGTTCTGGCCCGCAAAGGCACTCGACCAAGTGATGGTCGAGTTTCATGCTCGAGTGTCGGAGACTCGAGTGACAAATCTTCTAGTTTGCATCCTGAACTTCAACCTTAGGCTAGATGATTCCACATTGGTCTTCTTGTAATCCGAAATACTCCGTGATAAGCTCCAAAAAGTACCTAAAAGTCCCTTTTATGCAATGTATGCAATGCCCGACACTAATAATGCGATTTATGCTAAAAAGAACCTAAAACAATGATAATAATGCAAGTATGAATGCAAAACATGCTAAATAATGGTCCTAAAATGTGATAAAATGCAGACACATCAACTCCCCCAAACTTAGTCTTTGCTTGCCCTCAAGCAAATATGCATCGAACTAAGAAGGCAGAGAAGTTGCTGACAATGGGAACATCTTACTTAAACAAATGATTTGCCAAACTGAAAAACCGTAATCCACAAGTAAAACCTCCTTCTTTTTTAAGAACCACAATTTACTTTCATCAAGGCTTAGCATCAAGACCGAATATTCCCTAACACTTAGTTGGACTCTTAAGAAACTCAGATTCAAAACCTATTTCTTTCAAGTGCAGTCCGAAAAAGGGGCTATTGATCAAAGACCTTGGATTCAACTTCCTCAAATTCAGCTAGTCACTAAGGGTTTAAGCATTTTCGATCACTTCTCAACTCCTTACTCGTTTTTATTGGCTTTAGCTTTATCAATGAAGCACGAAAAAGTACGGGTTTACGCACAGTCCCGGTTCACCTTAGGCATCGATGTACTAGCTTTATCAATGAGACGCGAAAAAGTACGGGTTTACGCACAGTCCCGGTTCATTTTAGGCGATATCGAAATGGTCTTATTGATGAACACAAGAAGGTACGGGTTTACGCACAATCCCCGTTCATCTTAGACCATATATTTTGAGCCGAGTTTTGAGAAGGATGCTTCTATATTCACCTTATGCTTTTCTTTTTACTTAGCTAGCTGAACCTAAGGAAGGATCTTATGCAATGTATATCAAGCCCCTAATTTGGAAAATAGAATTTGATTAAGAGTAATCAAATCAGGTTCTTTTCGAGACACAACCTAAGTATCGGTTTCAAAGGTCAATGATCTACCAATCAGTGTTCAAGAGGGAAAAAACGCGAGTCTAAGAGTTCACTATGGTTACTAGCCAATCAACCTAGCAAGTCTATCTATCTAGCAAGATGATTCCCGAAATTCTAGATTCAATCCTATATGAATGCAATGCAGCTATATGAACACTCTGTTCCTTTCTAGAGCTGCCACTCTCCTACTTAGATCATCGTTTTCTTGCCTTCTAGCTTCGTCGCTAGCAGTCAGCTTCTTCACCTTCTTCATCAACCATTTGTTCATTTTCTGCAACAAGCCTATGTGCTTGTGTGCTTCTCGGATTGGTTCTCCTTGACGAGGTGGCATCGTGTATTCTTCAAAACAATATGCCTCGGGATCCACCTCATCGCTGTTTATTGGAGATGAACTCTGCTGAGGGCCATTGGGATCGTACAAGGCTTCTAGAGGCGGGTTGAAATCCGTGTTTTGCCCCATTCTTATTGTCGTGTACTCCCTGTTTGGCAAGAGTAGAAAAGCGTTTGGTCTAAGTAAATGATGGAAAGAGTAAAGGAGCTTACCTCGAACTTCCGTTGTAGCCAAGAATTGACTCCTTCTTAAGTGATCGATGTTCATGAACCGAGGGTCAGCCCATTGTGTCTCATCGATTCGTACATTACATCTTTCCAGAATGCATGTGACAAGTCCGCCAATGGTGATCTTTCCATCACGTCCTCCAGTTTTGTTATCCCTTGCCCAATCTCGGTATGTGACCAATTGGTTAGCAAATTGGATGGTTAATCCAACATTGTTTCGATCTCCAATAATCGGGGTTCTGTCGCTCTTTGTACCAACAATGTCTTTAAGAGCAGTCACCAACATCTCCATTTCTCCTAGATTAATTGTTCCAGTAGTAAAACGTGAGAAAAATGTATTTGCTAGGATTGTTCGAAAATACCTCAAGGCCGGGTTTCGGATCAGCGATGCCTTAGATCGTGAGGATGAGAATCTGCTCCTTGTTGATGCAATCGACCGCCACACATCATCCAACTCAGCTCTATCGAAATCCGGTCCATAATTTTCGGACTCGGCCTTTGGGAACTCGAAGAGGTTCCTAAGTGCTTTGAATGTCATTCGATAGTCCCTTCCTCTTATTGCAAAGAAGATGTAACCGCCACCTTGCTTTTCTTGGAGACTCTCGTTTTCTGCATCGTATAAAACGATCTGAACCGTCGCCAAAAACTGAAGAGTCTCTTCCTTGTATGCTCTTTGCGGATACTGCACAAACGTGGACAGCCCACAATTTTGCAACATGAGATCTACATCTCTGGTTATCCCCATTGCGGTCAGCGCCTCCTTCCATGGATAGCGGGTTCCTAAAAAGTCCATCCTCCGCAGATCGCTTAGTGCTCTTGCCGAGTTATGTCTCTCGTTCATCTCCTTCTCTCTTTTTCGGCAAGGATTATCTCCCTTGCTTCTTCCGCCTCTCTTTCGCCATACCCATCTTCACGAAGTGTTTCAGCAGCAAGGTCCGGGTCTACTTCGTCTTCATCCATGTATTCTCCTCTTTCTTCCGACTCATTTTCAGATTGAACTTCCATCCTTCTCTTATCCTTTCTGCCGGGTTTGCTTGCGGTCCTAGAAGACTCTCCTTGGGAAGGATTGCTTCTTGATCGAACATTATTTTTGGCTCTAAGGCGGAGGAGGTTGGCTTTGTTGGATTTGCCGTCTATCATTGTGAAAGTTGATCAGAGAAAGAGCAAACGTTCTGACACTCGAACAAGACACTCGAGCTGAGGTGATCGAGTGAAGTAGATGAACAAAAAGAGACGATTTGCTTCTGTAAAAGAGAGAACAACTAGAGAGAAATGTTAGAGAGAGAGTGTATTTCGTGTGAATGAAAGGAGAGAGGCCTCTCCTGCTTTTATACAGGAGGAAAAACAAGGGGGAGCCTTTTCAAATTCAAAATTTGAACTTGGATTAAATCAAATTAAATGGAAAAGATATTGCATTAAAGAAAGATTTAACCCATTTTTCAGAGTAAATGTCTCCCCTTTCTCAGCTTTTGGCAGTTATAGGCTTTGGAGGCATGTGAATAGGCATGAAGGCGGGACGCTCGAGCCTGACACTCGAGCAGGTTTGGTCGAGTGTCAGTCTGCCAAAAGCTGGTTGATGCTCGAGTGGGACACTCGACCAGGCGTGTTCGAGTGTTGTCCCATCTTGTCGGTTTTGACCCCACTTGTCCCATGTGGGCCCCATTTTCCTGTAAAAGAGACCCAAAAAACCTTCCAAGTGCGTGTAAGTCGAAATAGATGCAAGTAAAAATGAAAAATAGCAAATTTGTAAGGAAAATATGCGGAAAAAGAAAATTTGAATGTATATACAGAGGATACCTTTGGGATTGCCTCCCAACTGTGCTTGTTTATAGTCTCAAGCTCGACTTCCTCCTATTTATTGGAGAGGAGGTGGTTCATCGAGCAGAACCGAAGTTCCCTCGGGAATCGTGCTGTTGGCCAAGTAAGGCTTTACTCTATGACCGTTTACAGTGAATCCTTCTCCATTGGTATTGGCTAAAGTGACTGCTCCATAAGGTAAAACTTGCAATACTTTGAACGGACCAGACCATTTTGATCACAATTTTCCGGGAAATAGCTTGAGTCTTGAGTTAAAGAGAAGCACTTGATCACCAACTTTGATTGTTTTCCGCTGGATCCTTTTGTCGTGAGCTGCTTTTGTTCTATCCTTGTATTCTTTTGAGCTGTCATATGCTTCGAGTCTGATTTCTTCAAGCTCATGTAGGTCCATCTGCCTTTTTTCTTGTGCTGTCTTAATATCGAAGTTCAATAGTTTGGTTGCCCAAATTGACTTGTACTCTATCTCAACTGGTAAATGGCAGGATTTTCCATAGAGCAATTGAAAATGTGTGCGGCCAATAGGTGTTTTGAAAGCAGTCCTATAGGCCCAAAGAGTATCATCCAATTTGGCGGCCCAATCGCGTTTTGACAGCCCAACTATCTTCATCGAAATCGATTTGATCTGTCTATTAGAGACTTCAACTTGTCTGCTGGTTTGAGGATGATAAGGAGTTGCCACTTTGTGTTTAACCCCATGTTTCCTAAGCAAATTCTCGAAAACCTTATTAACAAAGTAGGATCCTCCATCGCTAATCACAACTCTTGGCACACCAAATCTGGGAAATATAATGTGTTTGAAGAGCTTAAGTACCACCTTTGCATCATTTGTAGGAGCTGCAATAGCTTCTACCCATTTAGAGACGTAATCCACAGCAACCAAAATGTAACTGTTTCTTAAAGAATGAGGCTTAAATTGTCCCATGAAATCGATTCCCCAACAGTCAAACACTTCTATCTCCATGATCGGATTCTGCGGCATATCATTCCTCTTGCTTATACTGCCCGTTCTTTGGCAGCAATCACATCTGGATATGAACTCTTGGCAGTCTTTAAAAATCGATGGCCACCATAACCCGGATTGAAGGATTTTATGTGCTGTTTTGAATGCAGCAAAGTGTCCTCCATAAGTAGATCCATGACAGTGTTCCAAAATTCCATTGACTTCCTCTTCTGATACACATCTTCTGAATAGTCCATCAGATCCTTGCTTGTAGAGATAAGGCTCATCCCAAAAATACTGCCTTACATCCCTGAAAAATTTCTTCCTTCGATGATAATTCAAGTTTTTAGGCAGTTCTCCTCCGACCAAATAGTTTACCAAGTCGGCATACCAGGGTAAGCATGTTCCCACAAACTTCGATCCGATCGAAAAACGTCTTCTTTGTCTGTGGGTTTGACACTCGAGCATGTGGTGCTCGAGTGTCATGGTCGAGTGTTCGGTGGAAAAACTCAACAGTTGCTCTTCAGGCATAGAGTCATTCATGGGAAGGGTTTCTTCAACCTGTATCCTTGATAAGTGATCAGCAACACCGTTTTCAATCCCTGGTTTATCGACTATCTCCATGTCGAATTCTTGCAGCAACAAAATCCATCTAAGCAGTCTAGGCTTAGCATCCTTCTTTTTCATCAAGTATCTTAGAGATGCATGATCAGTATGCACAATAACTTTTGATCCAACCAGATAGGACCGGAATTTCTCAAAGGCAAACACGACTGCAAGCAATTCCTTTTCCGTGGTGGCGTATTTCACCTGGGCTTCGTCTAGTGTTCTATTAGCATAGTAGATCACATTCAGTTTCCTATCTATCTTCTGTCTGAGAACTGCTCCAACAGCATAGTCACTAGCATCACACATTATCTCAAATGGGAGATTCCAATCGGGTGCTTGGACTATTGGTGCTGTTATCAAGGCGTCTTTAAGTTCGAGAAAAGCGTTGAGGCATTCCTCGTTAAAGACGAAATCCGCCTCCTTGCAAAGGAGACGAGTCACAGGTCTAGCAGTCTTTGAAAAGTCTTTGATGAATCGCCTATAGAATCCTGCATGTCCCAAGAAAATCCTAATGTCTTTGACAGTTTTCGGCGGCTGCAACTGAACCATAACTTCTATCTTAGCTTTGTCGACTTCAATGCCCCTTTCTGAAATCTTATGACCTAGAACGATCCCTTCTTTCACCATAAAGTGGCATTTCTCCCAATTAAGCACTAAATCTGTCTCAACGCACCTAGATAGAACCCTGCACAAGTTTGACAAACAAGAGGAGAAGGAAGAACCATAGACAGAGAAATCGTCCATGAACGACCATCTCCTCAATCAGATCCGGAAATATAGAAGTCATGCAACGTTGAAAAGTAGCAGGTGCATTACAAAGACCAAATGGCATTATCCTATATGCAAATGTACCATAAGGGCAAGTAAAGGTTGTTTTTTCCTGATCATTTGGATGTATAGGGATTTGGAAAAATCCACTATATCCATCAAGGAAACAATAATATGAATGATTAGCCAACCTTTCAAGCATTTGGTCGATGAATGGCAAAGGATAATGATCTTTTCTAAATGCAGAATTCAATTTTCTAAAATCAATGCACATTCTATGTCCTGTAATAGTTCTAGTTGGAATCAAATCATCATTTTCATTTCTAATGACAGTGACCCCTCCCTTTTTAGGCACACAATGCACAGGAGACACCCATTTACTATCAGAAATAGGATAAATTATATCAGCATCTAACAGTTTTAAAATTTCCTTTTTAACGACCTCTTTTAAATTCGGATTCAATCTCCTTTGAGGTTCACTGCTAGAATAAGATTCATTTTCAAGGTGAATTCTATGTGTGCATAAATCGGGAGAGATCCCTCTAATGTCAGACAGTGAGTATCCTAAAGCTTTTCTAAATCGTCTTAATTCAGAAAGCAACATGTTTAACTCATCATCACTTAATGCATTATTTACTATTACTGGATAAGTAGAGTTAGATCCAAGAAATGCGTACCTGAGCCCGGAGGGGAGTGGTTTGAGTTCCACTTTCGGTGATTTGAGCTCCGACCAGTCATCATCGAGCTGACACTCGGAATGCTCGAGCTCTGTTTGCTCGAGTGTTGAGGTCGAGTGTAAAGTCTCGAACTGTTTTTCACTTTTCAGTGATTTGCAAGAGTCCAACAAGCCTTTGTAGACCTCCACCCCGAACTGGTAAGTCTTCTAGAATTCCATGTGGAATCCTAACCGATCTGTCAGCTAGTACCAAGGATATCTTACAAGACTTGTATTTATCGAACCCTAATCTTTTGGCGACTGTTAGAGGCATTAGGCTGATCGATGCCCCTAAATCACACAAGCAACTCCTGAATGTGAGAGGTCCAAGCGAGCATGGAATCGTGAATGTTCCTGGATCATCAAGCTTCTTAGGCACAACCTTTCTTTGTATAATAGCGCTGACCTCATGAGTTAGCACAACCATCCCTTCGACTTCTTGTGTTCTGTCCTTGACTGCGTCTTTCAAAAAATTTTGATAAGGGGGTATTAGCATAAAGGCGTCCAGAATTGGTATTTTCACTTCAACGTCCCTCATCTGCTTTTCAAAGAGAGCTTTGTACTTGTGTGCAACATCCTTTTTGAATCTCTGTGGAAAAGGAAGCTGCGGTTTGGAAGGAGGTGGAGCAAACGTCTTTGGGTCTTTTTGTACATCAGTTGTGTTTTTGGGCTGATCTTCGGACACTCGAGCAGGTGGTGCTCGAGTGTGTTGGTCGAGTGTCAAAGATTTCGGCTTTTTCGTGCTGATTTCTGTCTGTTCTTCGACCAAATCATCCTCCCCTTCTTGAAGGACACTGTCCTCAGTGTTCTCTGTCGGTTCAGCACGAATTAGCAATTCACGGCCACTACGGAGTGTAATGGCGTTGGGGTGATACTCCTTAGGGTTTTGAACAGCTTTTCCAGGTAGCTGTCCGGTTTGTTTATTTGTTGATGAAGATCCTTGTTGATTCTCCACATATTTGAGACGGGCATTGAGAGTCTAAAATTTGCAGTTGAGTTCATTATGTGAAGCATCGATCTTAGCATGTACTTCAGCAAATTTCCGTGTTAATCGGAAGCGCTGGCTGTCTGTCCCTTTAGTATCTGCTGCAAGATGTCCATCACTTCAGGTGTTTGTTGTGGTGGTTGGGTGTTGTATCCAGGAGGTGGTTGGTGGTGTGTTTGCTGGTACTGTTGTTTGGGTATGAATTGTTTTGGTTGTGGTTGCGGATGTGGTTTGGGTGGGTACACCTGATCATTTGGATTCGCCACATTTGTGTTTCTGTAGGATAGGTTGGGGTTGGGTTTGTAGCTGTTGAATTGTGTGAAATTGTTGCTTTGGTTCTGTACAAAATTGACCTCTTCAACTTCGTCATCGTCTTCTTCAACCCGTTATGTTTCACCGACTTGGTGTACTTGCTTATTGTGAGCTGAAAGTAGCTTGTCCAGTTTGTCTTGTATGGCTTTGAGCTCCTTTCTACTAACCATATCTGAATCTGTTACGCCTCTAGGAGTTCGATCATAGTCTTCACTGTATTGGCCGTCTGCTTGTGCTAAATTCTCCACTAATTCTAATCCATCATCGACATCTTTATTCAGAAAATTCCAATTGCTAGCTGTGTCTAGCAACATGCGTATCTTGGGGATCACGCCTCTGTAGAGAGTACTGAGAAGGGACTCAGTAGTGAAACCATGATGAGGACATTGTGATTGGTACATCTTGAATCGTTTCCAAGCCTCAGAGAATGTTTCGGAATGGTTTTGCTTAAAACCAGAGATGGAATTGCGAAGTTTCGCAGTTCTGGAATTGGAAAAGAATTTGCCTAGAAATGCTTCTTTGCAGGCGTCCCATGATGTGATAGACCCTTGTGGCAGGTGTTTTTCCCATAGATGTGCTTTGTCTCCAAGAGAGAAAGGAAACAATCGCAATTTCAGAGCATCCTCACTAACCCCGTTTATTTTTGTCAGATTGGTTAGTCTTTCAAATTTATCAAGATGGTCTAGTGGGTCTTCAGAAGGTAAACCATGAAATTTACTGTTCTGAACCATGGAGATCATTCCACTCTTAATCTCAAAGTTATTGTTGGCGATGGCTGGTGGGACAATTCCATGGCGTTGAGTGTGGATACTGAGAGCATCACCGGCACCAATGTGTCTAACTCTCCTAGGACGAGTTCCTAGTTCAGTAGCTTGTACTTGTTCTTCCATGTTCACCTGATCCGTGTATTCTTCGTTCAATCTGTTCCGTTGTTCTCGCAAGTATTCACGAGGCAAACGGTCTATTCTGTCAGAGTATGGAATGAGGTCTTCACTACCACGAGATCTGGTATTCATGCAAGTGATTTGTGTTGTCGGAAATGACACTCGAGCAGGCAGTGCTCGAGTGTAGTGATCGAGTGTTTCTGGGTTCTGCTAGAGCTCTCTGGATACAGAAGAAAAATCAACGAGCTCGAGTTGTGTTGGTCGAGCTTGTTGATCGAGTGTACCTGAAAGCAAAGAAAAAACTAGAAACGATTTTAGAATAATAGTATAATAAAACTTAGTCTCAGAAAAGTGATTTTCCTGATTGTAGCTAACTATTCCCAGTTGGCAACGACGCCAATTTGATAAACAGGTTTTTACGGTGTTTTCTCAAATACCAAACTGTCTATTTAATCAATTGCAGTACAGTATGGTGTCAATCCAATGGGAGAGTAACTAGCAATCAAGATATAATCTACTTATTCTAATCTAAGCCAGATTCAGTTTTAGCGAGTGGTTATCTATCCTAGGTGACAACGAAATCTTAAAACAAAATGCTAAAAACGAAACAAAGTATTAGAATGTAAAAACAGAGCATTAAAAGTAAAGCGATAGTAAAACTAATAATCAAGTGCAACACGAAATCTCAACATAAAGCAGAGTATTAAAATCACGAAAATTAAATAGAGGAAAAACGGGTTCTCGAGGATTAGGATCAATGATTAGGGTATTCCTAGGGGTTCAAGAGTCATCCAATACCTATTTAGATGACCTCTAAGCAAGGAATCACAAAGTAATCACATTCGCTCTCGCGCAATGGGACCTCTCCTAAAAGACAACCTGACTTGACTCTCGCCCAACGATTGGAAATTCAAGAGGCCTTAAGTATGGACCTTACAAAGCCTAATAACACCCTAGACAATCAATCTCTTGAGCTAGGAAGATGCTATCTTAATTTAAGCATGTTCAAGTGATTCCCCAAACGCCTCTCGGGGGGGATTCACCAAGAGATCGAATTTCAATTGATCAGAAAGAAACAAGCATTAAGAACAATTAAACTAAAGAGATCTAAGACTTTAATTAAACATAAACAAATCTAGAAATCCCTAAATTTTCCCCTAATCTCACCCTTTCCTCAAGAACCCTAGACTAACTTACTCAGAATTCATGAAATAAACAATAGACTTAAAATCAAAATCTAATTGCATAAAACTTAAGACTCGAAAATTGCTAGAAAAGATTGTATATTGAAAGTAGAATTTCTAGTACAATTTATAGATCAAAAGATCTTAAAGAAAAAGGAAAAATACTTAAAGAGAAAAAGGGAAAAATTCCCTTGAAAGAAAAATGGGAATTTCCTTTTAAAACTTAAAAGGAAATTTCCTCAAGAAAGAAAATAGAAAAAGCCTAAAAGATAATTGGGCTTGCACAAAGGGGTCTTGATGGGCCTTTATTCGCAGAGAAGCCCAAAGAATCAATCTTCGTCCAAAGTCTTAGTTCTGGCCCGCAAAGGCACTCGACCAAGTGATGGTCGAGTGTCATGCTCGAGTGTCGGAGACTCGAGTGACAAATCTTCTAGTTTGCATCCTGAACTTCAACCTTAGGCCAGATTATTCCTCATTGGTCTTCTTGTAATCCGAAACACTCCGTGATAAGCTTCAAAAAGTACCTAAAAGTCCCTTTTATGCAATGTATGCAATGCCCAACGCTAATAAAAGCACTTATGATGAGGAGGATTCCTTCACGGACGAGTTTCTTACTGAATTTGAAAAAGACTGCTTCTGATCCACATGGAGCCAACTATGTAAAGCGCCTTACACTTCTAACTTTGTGATGTATTTTAATCCTTATCGTCAATCTTCTCCTAAAATTCAACTCTATGCTTTTTCAGGAAAAAGAAGCTATCTAGAGTGGGAAGAAAACATGGATAATTGGTTTCACTATAGCCAAATCAGAGAGGAAAAAAGACTAGTCTATGCCATCGAACAGCTCTCGGGAGAAACTTATAAGTGGTGGGTTCAAGAAAAGGCTGAGCGTCGAAGATACAAAGAACCAACTATCACCACTTGGAAAATGCTGAAAGTGCTGTTAAGAAAGAAGTATGTGCATAAGAAAAAGATTGTCATTGATAAAAAAAAAGCAATAACTTATCATGACAAAGAGCTTCAAAAGCAGTCAAGGAAACAAAAGGACGAAGAAATAATCAAAAAGTGGAAGCACGAAATGGGTGAGGTTTTGAAGAAGTTCCAAAAGAAGAGTCAAGTCACTCTTCAAGCAGTTGATACAAAAGCAAACAAGGAGACTATAGTGCATAAAGAAAATATGGAGGTTAAGTCAACCTTTCAGCCATTACATGAATCAAGCTATGAACCAAAGCAATGTAAGTCCTCTAACCTTTCAAAATACAAGAGAGCGACGTATTATACTTGTCGTGGGAAAGAACATATTGCTGCAACTTGCCCTGGAAAAATTGAACTAACTCAAATCGAGCTTGAGCAACGTAGCCAACCCGAAGCTCAACCTTTCTCAAACCTCTTATGTGGCACTCATGTTAGTTTGGCTTACGAGTCTATTCAATATTTGAATAACATCATATTCACTTGGGGCTTCAAACAGTCTGTTTTGAATGTTGAAATTTCTAGTGTAATACACTTGATCTTTCCTTTAAGTGCCAAGGAAAATTCAGATAGCATGAATGAGTGCAATAGCCTTGAAGGAACCACAACCACAAGGAGCTTAACTCTGAATCAAAAAGAGCAACAACCACACTTTGTTCAAGAATCAGTCCTTATGCCACTTTCTTGTGAGAACTCAAAGGAGAACTTGTTTGTAAAGGAAATGCAGATTAAGGATTCAAGGGCAAAACCAATTCAAGTTTGGAGCAATCAAGTTGATTATGGACCGAAGCGACAACTGAGCTATCACTTTAAGATTTGGAACTGGATGTACCTAAGGAAAGGAATCCAAAATAGGTGTCCTAGAACTGTGTTTAAATGAACAAGAAGAGAAGATGATCAACGATTCAAGCCACCATATCTAGCCCAAATAAGACACTTAAATCTTCGCCTCTTCATTCAGCGCAAGGAAGAGCCACCAGATGCCACATTTAAGCCAAAGACGACACTAAACATCTTCGGAGATAATTCAGATTTGAGGTCAAATCTTTTTCAAGAGGGAGGGGATGATATGAGCATGGAAAACAGCAAGGAAGTGGAACCAGAAGATGAGCTTGAAGCAGAGGAAGCTCTACACATATCAGCTGGTCCCATGAACCGTTCTCGAGCTAATGCATTCAATAAAGCACTAGGAGGATTGCTTGACAACTTCTGGACACAAGTCGTGCTACTTCACAACATTGGAGACAAGGCTAATCAAACCATTCTGGTTTCAGTTCAAGCACAATGAGTTTAACGATGGGTATGTGTCTCATTTGTACTTTTTTTCCCTTGTCCAAGTTTTGTCCCAATGGGTTTTCTTTGTAAGGTTTTTAATGAGGCAAATGATTCACGTCACCATAGCCCATTGTTTACTCAAATTTGTGGCTATACCTCTTTCACATAGTCATAACAAGAATTAAATATTAATTTAAACAACTATCCTATTTTCAAACATTCACAAAATCCCTAACATATTACCTATGAGTTATATAATATTTAATATATGATTAAAAATATTCTAATTAAATATTTTTTATTTCTAGAATAACCGAGTCTAATATTAAATTAAAACTAAAAGACTCGCAGATCATATCCTCACCTAGATTGGCCGGTGACAGATTCAAAGACGCAGCCAAAAGCAAACTCAGCAACTTTCACAGCAAAAACCTTCAAACACAAGCAACCACACAGAACTAGGGTTCATCAGTCAACCAAAATAGATGCTTCTTGCTGACCAAGAAACGACATTACAGATCCGATCTTACCTAGATTTAAAGGTATATCGGTTCTGTTGCGTTCCTTAATGTTCCTTTTGTCAAAATCCAACGAAAACCTAACTTTCCTTGCATAGATTTAGTCAGAAAACGACCCCAAATATGCCAAGTCGAACACATCAATTAGAACAAAACTTAGAATTCTCTAAGTTTGGAAATAGAGATTGAGTTGATGTCATATCTTAAACTCACAGAAACTTGAGAAAAAGATCTTTCCAGAACTACCAAAATCATCAATATGTGATTAATATTAGATTAGTTATGGGCTCCGAAAAATAGTGGTTCGGATTGGATTCCTTACCACTTGGAGGCTGCTCTAGGTTGATGAATCAACTTCGGCAATGAAGATACTTGCTATGAGGCTCGAGTTTGCAGATTGCATAGGAGGAAGAAGCTTAGAAGGTGCCGAATTGATGGATATAAATAGGAGATCACACTAGGTTTTGGTGCTAGGTTTAGATAATGCATATTTTACTTTTTTTTCTCAACAAACTTGATCTCCCTTGAACAATTCTTTTATTGGGCCTTATGGGCCATGCAATTAATTCCTTAACCTAAGGTTGGGTCTCACAATTCTCCCCTACTTTTAAGAATTCGTCACAAATTCTGTATGTCCATTGTTATGCTCTCTTCCATGAAAAGCTCTGGATATCTTCCCTCATCTCCTTTTCTAGACTCCCATGTTAATTCCTGAATACCATCTCTCTCCCAACAAACCTGAACCATCTTATTTTTCTTGTTGATGGAGCTAACCTGTCTCCGATCTACAATCGATACCGGTTTCCCTTTAACCGAAAAATAATACTCCAAATCCTTTGGTGGCTGTGAGCGAATGAGCTCTGGCTCTTTGATCATTTTCCCGAGCACATACACATAAAAAACATTATGAAATGCTGCAAGCTCTAGAGGTAGATCAAGCCGATACGCAACAACTCTAATTCTTTGAGTGATAGGGTATGGTC
Source organism: Lepidium sativum (assembly GCA_023374145.1). NCBI lineage: Eukaryota > Viridiplantae > Streptophyta > Magnoliopsida > Brassicales > Brassicaceae > Lepidium > Lepidium sativum. The sequence goes on from JAKUCM010001950.1 coordinate 80,825, forward strand.
TCATGTACCTTGTCTTCAGCTTCCCTCTTTTAGCCCAACAGTTCACACCTCTGAACATTCTCACCTTCACGTACACTAAGTCGCCTACCTCAAACTCCAAACTCTTTCGCCTTTAATCCGCATAACTTTTCTGACGGTCATGAGTTTCTGCTAACCTCTTCTTAAGGATCTCTACCTGCCCCCTCGTCTCCTTAATGATTGCATGCTTCATGTTTCGACGCTCCCCCACTTCTGTCCAACAAAGGGGAGTGCGACAAGGTCGTCCATAAAGAGCCTCATATGGAGGCATGCCTATGCTTGCATGATAACTGTTATTATAAGTAAACTCTGCTAATGGTAAGTATCGTTACCAACGACCTCTCCAATCCAACATGCATGCTCTAAGCATGTCCTCCAACGTCTGAAACGTCCCTCGGATTGACCATCTGTCTGCGGGTGATATGTTATACTCATCTGCACCTTGGTCCCTAAAGCCTTCTGAAATGCACCCCAAAAATTTGATGAAAACTTTGGATCTCTGTCTGAGACAATGCTCACCAGAACACCATGCAGTCTAACAATCTTATCAACATATCTCTGAGCTAAGCGTTCTGCAGTGTCCTTCTTGCTAATCGCTAAAAGAATGTGCAGACTTTGTTAGTTGGTCTACAATTACCCAAATTGCGTTACGCTTATAACTGTCCTTGGAAGACCAATAACAAAGTCCATAGTCACCATATCCCATTTCCATTTGGCTAATGGTAAACTCTGAAGAAATTCACTCAAAACCTGGTGTTCTGCTTTCACCAACTGACAAGTCGTGCATTTCGCCACCTTTCTGCTACATCTCGTTTCATCCCGCTCCAGTGTTAATACCGCTTCAGATCCTGATACATCTTGGTAGAACCCGGATGAATAGAGAAATGTGACTAATGTGCTTGCCTTAATATATCTCCCTTCAGAACTTTGTCATCAGGAACACAAACTCGACCCTTGAAGACATGTGTTCCATTATTTGTGGTCTCAAAACCCACAACTCCAATTATAACTGACTTTAGTAGGGATGCATCACTCTTTTGCGCCTCACGAATCCTCCACAACAAATATGCTTGGTTTAGTGCTTCTAGGCCCATAACATCATCCTTTACAATGACTTCACAAATTCTGAGGCTAGATAACATTACTCCTAGCTTTTGCACTTCCTTTGTGCTTGACGCATCGCTCCTTCTTGATATGAGCATGGAAAACAGCAAGGAAGTGGAACCAGAAGATGAGCTTGAAGCAGAGGAAGCTCTACACATATCAGCTGCTCCCATGAACCGTTTTCGAGCTAATGCATTCAATAAAGTACTAGGAGGATTGGTTGACACCTTCTGGACACAAGTCGTGCTACTTCACAACATTGAAGACAAGGCTAATCAAACCATTCTGGTTTCGGTTCAAGCACAATGAGTTTAACGATGGGTATGTGTCTCATTTGTACTCTTTTTCCCTTGTCCAAGTTTTGTCCCAATGGGTTTTCTTGGTAAGGTTTTTAATGAGGCAAATGATTCACATCACCATAGCCCATTTGTTAACTCAAATTTGTGGCTATACCTCTTTCACACAGTCATAACAAGAAAAAGGAAGAAGAACAGAATTTTCCTTATTGAATTTTTCGGAAACTTTCCTTATTCGACTTTTTCCATTCTTTCTGTTTTTTCCTTTTATTTTATTTGGAGAAACACTAGGGTTTCGTCCCTCTCCTATATATGTATTGTGCTGCCTCCAAGCAGAACAACAATTCACGTTTTAATCAAAAAGATCATTCAGTTTTTTCTCTTTTGTTGGTGTGTAATATCCAGCAAGTTGTTGGTGTGTAATATCCTACAGTAAAATCGATTCTTTGGTGTGTCATATCCAAAGATTTTGTGGGGAACATCAAAAGTCTGTCACAACTTTTATGAGACCATTCGATCCACATACTTTGATCCTTGAAGCTTCTTAGTTTCCGGGGTGCAAAGACTATCCAATATCAAATCTGAGTGAAGATCCCTGGAGGCGTGTGTTACAACTCGTCTTTAAAGTTTGTTTGTCGTCTCAAAGTCGAGCATCCCAACTCCATATCCTCCAAGTGACGAAATTGGGATTGATCCCTTTGTAGGATCGTATCAAGTGGTATCAGAGCACACTTGGAGGTTGAGTCGTTTCTATCTATCATCTCTTATCTTTCCATTTCTTCAATCCATTTTATCATCTCTCACCATTCTGTTCTAGAAAAAAGAAAATAATAAAAAGTATGTTAACGTTTCATTTTCACTAGATCTGTTTGTTTGGTAGAATCCCTTACGTCTATCATCTTGTTTGAATTTTCATAATTATTTGGCGTTTGATAAAATTTTAAATCCAATTGCATCTGAAACTAGGATGAGTCTAGTATTTTATAAAATTGATTTAGGCATTTTTGAACATGATTTGATTTTTTATTGTGTCTGATCAAGTCATATTGTCGTTCTCAGAGTTTCTGAAAGAATTTGGTTTCATTTGAAGGATCATTTTGTGTTGGTTGTGTGCAATCAATTTTATTTTGTTTTACAACAGGAACTTGTTACTGGTTTATTTTGCTCTTAATTGCAGAATATGATGGAAGAGCAAATGTTCTATTTTAATCAAAGCACTTATGATGAGGAGGATTCCTTCACGGACGAGTTTCTTACTGAATCTGAAAAAGACTATGCTTCTGATCCACATGGAGCCAACTATGTAAAGCGCCTTACACTTCTAACTCTGTGATGTATTTTAATCATTATCGTCAATCTTCTCCTAAAATTCAACTCTATGCATTTTCAGGAAAAATAAGCTATCTAGAGTGGGAAGAAAACATGGATAATTGGTTTCACTATAGCCGAATCAGAGAGGAAAAAAGACTAGTCTATGCCATCGAACAGCTCTCGGGAGAAACTTATAAGTGGTGGGTTCAAGAAAAGGCTGAGCGTCGAAGATACAAAGAACCAACTATCACCACTTGGAAAATGCTGAAAGTGCTGTTAAGAAAGAAGTATGTGCATCAGAAAAAGATTGTCATTGATAAAAGAAAAAGCAATAACTTATCATGACAAAGAGCTTCAAAAGCAGTCAAGGAAACAAAAGGACGAAGAAATAATCAAAAAGTGGAAGCACGAAATGGGTGAGGTTTTAAAGAAGTTCCAAAAGAAGAGTCAAGTCACTCTTCAAGCAGTTGATACAAAAGCAAACAAGGAGACCATAGTGCATAAAGAAAATATGGAGGTTAAGTCAACCTTTCAGCCATTACATGAATCAAGGTATGAACCAAAGCAATGTAAGTCCTCTAACCTTTCAAAATACAAGAGAGCGACGTATTATACTTGTCGTGGGAAAGGACATATTGCTGCAACTTGCCCTGGAAAAATTGATCTAACTCAATCGAGCTTGAGCAACGTAGCCAACCCGAAGCTCAACCTTTCTCAAACCTCTTATGTGGCACTCATGTTAGTTTGGCTTACGAGTCTATTCAATATTTGAATAACATCATATTCACTTGGGGCTTCAAACAGTCTTTTTTGAATGTTGAAATTTCTAGTGTAATACACTTGATCTTTCCTTTAAGTGCCAAGGAAAATTCAGATAACATGAATGAGTGCAATAGCCTTGAAGGAACCACAACCATAAGGAGCTTAACTCTGAATCAAAAAGAGCAACAACCACACTTTGTTCAAGAACCAGTCCTTATGCCACTTTCTTGTGAGAACTTAAAGGAGAACTTGTTTGTAAAGGAAATGCAGATTAAGGATTCAAGGGCAAAACCAATTCAAGTTTGGAGCAATCAAGTTGATTATGGACCGAAGCGACAACTGAGCTATCACTTTAAGATTTGGAACTGGATGTACCTAAGGAATGGAATCCAAAATAGCTGTCCTAGAACTGTGTTTAAACGAACAAGAAGAGAAGATGATCAACGATTCAAGCCACCATATCTAGCCCAAATAAGACACTTAAATCTTCGCCTCTTCATTCAGCGCAAGGAAGAGCCACCAGATGCCACATTTAAGCCAAAGACGACACTAAACATCTTCGGAGATAATTCAGATTTGAGGTACAACCTTTTTCAAGAGGGAGGGGATGATATGAGCATGGAAAACAGCAAGGAAGTGGAACCAGAAGATGAGCTTGAAGCAGAGGAAGCTCTACACATATCAGCTGGTCCCATGAACCGTTCTCGAGCTAATGCATTCAATAAAGCACTAGGAGGATTGCTTGACACCTTCTGGACACAAGTTGTGCTACTTCAGAACATTGAAGACAAGGCTAATCAAACCATTCTGGTTTCA
>JAKUCM010001951.1:0-19133 GCA_023374145.1 Lepidium sativum
AGATTTGTTCTTATAACAAACCGAAACCTCATGAGTCATTCGAAAACATAGGGTGCAGTACCCTTCTAATCTCCTATACTCAATCATAACCTTCGACTCACTACCCTCTTCAAATTCCACTAATGAGGAAAAGATCAAGGGTTTGTAACATGGGATTTCTATCAAAACTTGTCCCTTGCCAACCTCAATACTTATAACCATGCCTAATGAGCTAGCTACCAGTCGGTATACCTCCTCAACCTATATTCGAATGGGATTCCCGTTAATCTGATCCATAACCTAATAAAATTTGGGTGATCCGCATCAGCTAATGGTTTCCTTGAGGCATAGGAAACCATCCAGCCATCAAAATTAATTGACCCGTTCTGTACTACACCTCCCATATCGGTTTCAGATTCAAACTCGAACTGAAACCGACCATTTCCTAGGTTTAGACCTCGGACTCTCCCCACCAATCCCCAAAACGGTGGCATTCTAAATATAAAAGTATCCACGTTTTGGTGCATTGGGTTAAGACATCGCCCCATAAGCATTCTCGAACCCCTATCTAACAGATCGGAATTATCTATCTTCGGGATTTTGATTTTTAAGACTCTATGTGGTGATTTGGCCATCGATCCCTTTGTAAAAGATCCTGACTGCGACATCAAATCTCTATATTGACTGCACCTAGGAATATCTTCTAACTCAAGAAAATTTAAAGAAAGCGATATTAAATAAAGAACACTCCTGCGCTTTATATAAACATCACATTCGAGTCTATCTCTAAATTTAAACCACACTTTGAGGAGTGAATTTCTCCTATATTCACGGTATTGCCAACTATTCAAAGCATATCTTTCTAGACTCGGTTTATTCCACAAGAACAGAACCTTACTACGCATATATTCAGCTCCTATTATCATGGTAATTTGAAATTTTGTAAATTTTAAAATTCCCATTATCATAACAACCCACTTTATGTGCTTGGATATGCTTGAAGTTTTAAAATGACCACATTCCCGCAAAGAGATAAATTGAAAACACGGATTGGTCATACCTAACCATTGTCCACCAATTGTCATTAGTTGCTCCCATTCCTTGTTCCATCTCACTGAGTGAATTCTGGACACACCGCCCCATTTATAGCTAACACAATCTGCATCCCAATAATTACTACTTATGAGTACCTGTTGCATCCACCAAAAAACATAACTGTATCGAATGAATGTTACAACAATATACCAGTACATACATTCAGATAACCCAATCCCTAACATACATTCTGTTAGATAAATAGATTTATCAAAGTTCTTTTTACAAAGAAAACTAGAGACACCGAATCTTAAAATTTCTTTGTGACTATCTATCCATTTGTACTTCACCATTTGTTGTACTTCTAGATCACTATCAAGCTTTCTATAGTCAATGAAGGTCCAAGACAGCATACATTCCTTTCTTACTTCGAACCCAAATATAGCTATTACCACCAGAGTTACCCTGACTTGAATTTCATGAGAGCTCCTAAGGATATACACTCCCTCGTAACATCTCCTAGTCATGTTCCCATATAACCTATCCATGTATGCATCATTCAGCGATCTGAGGGTCTCATATCCATATTCAGGATACTTTATGAACAACCCCCGATCTAGAAAATTCAGAATCATCATAACAGTATTCTCAGTGAAAGTAATATTATCCCTTCGAATGCTCTTACTCCTCCGACCTTGACATTCATATAAAACCACTAACCATTTGTTCAATTTTTGATTCCCGGCTATTCTTGCTAATTCTAGAATAGATTGAAATTTACAGAAGCTAAATAGAACCCGACCCATCAGATTCATAACAACGATATCATCTAACTCTAATCTACACACCGACGAAACAATATGTAAAATAGATAAAAGTGAAAAAAATACTTAGCTTTAGTAGAGGAATCGTGCCAATCGATCCATGTCCTCGCCAAAACCCTACCACCCGTGTATTCATCTCATCCAAAAGAGATCGAAATCCATCGTGAACACAACTAGTTATCGTTTCGCCTTCCGGACTACCTACAACCTCCCCATTTCCTCCCACGAACCTCAATCGGAGCCCCAAACTAGTTATCTGACCACCCAGGGACCATATCTCCCTAGATCTACCCAGATCTGAAAGGTCGAAGAAAATCTCGGAGGAGGCACCCGTTACAGATAGCTCCAAAACTATCGAATCTCACTCCCTAAACTTCTTAAATGTCACCACCGCCTCTTGATCTCTGGCCCCAACTTACCGGAGAGACCCCAATGGTCCGGCGCCGCCGTCGTAGAGGAAAACGTTGCTAACCCTAAAATCGCCTTATTTGTCGCCTCTCTCTCTCCTTTTCAATTAAGTGGAAATTTTGATTCAGATGTAATTAATAGTTGTTTTCTTTTAATTCGGCTGAAATTAAACAGTCTTAATTTGGGTACATATGTGGTTATACTGAAATTCCAAGGAGAAAATAAATCGTTGATTCATTTTTTTTTGTAAAATATGTATTTGGTATGGTTTTATTTCATGAAAAAAAGACTTAAAGATTCCAATATTTTGGTATTTTTGACTTTCAGTTCAGTTAAATTTTTAGTTGAGAATTGATAGTAGTTAAATACGAACCAAGTATAAGTTGGACTACTTAATTAATTATACTAACTATTGGTGAATTCTCTAGTTATTTAGGTGTAGATCGGTTCGATTTTAGTATTTCTATTTATTTTCATAAAATTTCAAAATTTAGAATCGGATAAAATTAAATTTTTAATTTTGTGTGCAATTAAAAAAATAACAAATTTTAGGTGTTTCTGGTACTATGTATGATAGTTCAAATGAAAATAAATTTTTAATTTTAGTTTTATGTATAATTGATAAGCATTTTAATGTTTAAATACATTTATAATTATATAAAATTTTTGGAATGAAGTTAAACCGACCACCCTTATTATTATATGAACTATTGTACTAATAATTTTGGTAGTTTATTTATTTTTTGGTTCCAACCCAAATTAATTAAGAATCAAAATAATTTCAATTTAATTCATTATTTTAAATATTTATTTAAAATTAAAATCATGGGGAACCGAACCAAATTTAATTTTTATTAGTACGAACCAAATAACAAAAGTAAAAAGGGTTATTGATTCAACTAGGTTTATGTGATCATGTAAGATAAGAGCATCTTCTTAACATTATTTTAATAAAAATTTTAAATTTAACATTTTCAATAAAATTTGAATCAATTAAGTACCAATAACAACAGTATGGATTACCGAGGACAGGTGGCCCAATGGTATAGTCATTTTACAAATTCTCAAAACATCATGGATCGAACCCCCTATCTGTATTTGTAGGAGGAAATTTAAAAGCCAGTAAACTAGTTGACAAAAAAAAAAGTATGGATTACACTAGACCGATCTATGGGCTTAGGCCCATACAATGATGTAATATCATCTTTACCTAAATAGTATCGATTTATATTAATTAGGTTCAGGCCCATGCGACATCATCATTTCCACTAGGTAAAAACAGGGAAGGAGAAGAAGAACGTGCTACTATATACGAAAGTTAATTTCTTGATAAACATTATCTTCTAGTGATACAGAAAATGTGTCCACAAACTCACAAGTACAAAGCTTTACAAGTGAATGACAACCAAACGCATCATCTTATATTCGAACCGCTTTTTTCCAGCCGCTCTTTTCCACCGAGCGTTTGGATTATAGCTTCCAAGAGTTTAATCTCTTTATCGCGTTTAGATATCTGTTCTTGCATTCCTCGGAGCTCTTCCATATGCAGCTTAAAAACCTCTGAAACAAGTGTTACACACAAACAAATGTGCTATTGATCAAACCCAAATGCGAGAGAGAGAATGGTGCATCGACCCAAGAAGCAGATTAAATAAAGCAAGTGATTTTAAAGTATGTACTTGTGGTGTTTTCGAGCTCTTTTGTGACCTCATGGGCACGTGATTCAGCAGCCTTTTGAGACGACTCAGCTTGGCGTTTCTCAGACCGAGCATGAGCAGCAGCAGTAATGGCAGCATCTAGTTCTCGTTCTAATGTTTGTACCCTTTGCTCAAGAACCTAAAACCGATCATTGAACAGAGAAAGAGACAATATGAAACTATCACTTATCTCAAAAATGTTACACTGTGTGAAAAAACTCTGCATTAATATACACATTATTTCACTTGTACACTTCACTAAAGGTCCAGCTTTTCAGGATTTGATTATCATTTGTGCATTCAATAACTCACAAAGTCTCACTAAATGCTCAATTTCTATCCATAAAAGCAAGAATCATCCAACAAAAATGTCGTAGCTACTGATCCTGAATTTCACTAGTGATAATATAAGATCTGGATCGGTTCCATTTGGTAATGAAGGCCCCTTGATTCTACTTCTCTAGCTCCTATTACCTAGACAAAATATTGCTACAATAAGTTTCCAAATTCACTATCATACGCAATTTCAAATCCCACTATAACACTGAGCTAGAATAAGTTATCTTGATCAAATCAGATCGAACGATCAAATCGACAAATCACCGACGCAAATCATCAATATCCAATTAATTCAGATGATCAACATCTGTAATATCCAAATTAATCATCGGAAAGTGGATTAAACGGACCTTGATTGTTCGAGCTTGTTCGGAGACGAGAGATGCTCTAGCGAAAGTGTCTTCTTCGACGAAGACTGCTTTCTTAAGGAGAAGTTTCTGAAGAGAATCGATATTCGATGCCATCTCCGTTATATTCTCCAATGATCCTTTCCATCTATCATCGCTTCCTCCGATCTGCTCCTCCATGGGAAGATCAAAGGATCTTTCCCGGAGAATTTTTGTCCGGCAAAATCAAACTTGACTTGCTTATCGATCGGAAAACAAATAAAAGATTCTTTGGGCTTTCTTTTACTTACCTAACTTCAGCCCATCTAGATTTTTTCCCGTCACTTCGGCCCATTTAGGTTTATTCACAATAAATAAAAGATGACGCCATTATTACGTATGATTCTAAATTTAAGCCAATAAGATGATGACACGATCCAGCTTCCAGAACATACTAATGACGTGTACCAATTATATTACTGGAACTGATAGGATCTCACACTGCTCTCTCCGTCCACGAATTCTGATATTAAAACCCAGCCCGTTAAACCTTTTGATTTCACTGACACGTGTCGATATCACGTTCACTTGTCTTTTGATTCTTCCGAAACAAAAATAATAATTAAATAAAAAAATTATTCAAAAAAATTAAAAATTAAGGAAGGATTCATCGTCTTGTGCCGAACATCTCTGGAAAGTCCTACAAAGTTTTTCGATCTAGCTTTGATAAATTGATACAATCGCTAGGATCTAAAGAAATTTTTGTTTGTGGTAAATTATTTGTATCGCTGAAGTTTTCTGGAGCTACTAGTGAATCTGTCGTACAGGTGAGCTTATGTGTTTCGGACGTTAGGGTTTTGATCGTTCTTAATTTTGGTTGGATTGAACTATGTATGAAATTTTTGATTCTTATCTTCAATGTTTGGTAGCAGTAGCAGCACCAGCTGAGGATCTCTCAGATTTTGGTTTTGTTTGTTTGTTTTACTCTTCCAGTTTCCGATAGTAATGATAATAGGTTAAATCGATTTTGCTAGTGATTAGGAGCACACGATTGATGAATACTACTATCTGGTGAAGTGTATTTTTTCTACTTTTTTTTTAGCTACTAGCTATGAGATTTGAGTACTTTGGCTGTAGAATTTGTGTCTCCGCTTTGGAATCATGAATATTCGGAAAGGATGGATTGATTTTTAGGGGATTCGTTGCAATCCTTTCAGTTTCATGGGTTAAGTTTCTGGATAAGAAAAATCAAGTTTTTTCTGATATGCTGGGTTCGATATGTCTATTATTGGAACCTACTCCAGCTGTTTAATATCTTATGTCTCTTATCCAGAACAAGAACTAGTCGTTGGAGTTACATTTTTGCAATAGAGATGACATATCGGGATAATGTGCATGATTTTAGTGGTGATTAAAGAGTCTTGAAGTTGGGAGGGATGTCGGACATGTACATTGATGAGGTGAGTTGAGTCACAGTGATTTGCGTATTTTGTCGAGTGTCATTTTTTCTGTTTTAGTGATTTGTTTGTATGAGCTCTGTGAAACTATGGATAAAGATCTTCCATTGTTACTCCTCTTGTATATTCTTGGGTATAGTACTGTACTGCTAGGGGTTTCAAATTCATTTTAAAATATAGTAGGATAATTCTACCATCTACTATTTTATTCCTTGTTAATGTTACTACCTTAATGTGTTGTACCAGGTTTGGGGATTCTTTGTTACTCTAATTGGATTGATACTTCCTAAGCTTTTCTTTTCACTTGCTAATTCAGATTATAATTGGTAACTGAAGGTTTCTTCCTATATCATTTCAGCTGCACGATAATATTACGGATAAGTTTTATGGGAACGATGATGGTATAGTGCCAGACTCGATATATGAGGATGGAGGTCCAGTTCTAGTTAATAGCAAGAAGAAACGAAAAAATGAAGATATGGGTAGCGGAACAAACCATTTAAAGAGTATTACTTTTACCAAAAGGGAGGGCGATATGTTAGGAAGAAATCCCTGGCCTGAAAGAAACAGTGGTGGCTCTTCGGTTTCTCGTGATGCAGGATCAGTCAAAGATGTTCAGGACATGACATCAGAGGATACAAAGATTTCAGATCATGGTTTCAATGATGGCCACGTAGATGTGGTTGAAAATTTCTGCACTGCAGATCCTATGTTGTGTGACAGTGCCACTGCAACACATGATGGTGTATATAACTATTCCCTCAACAACATTCCGGATGCTGAAAATGATCTCAGTTTTTTCGATAATGGAGATAAAGAAAGCAATGATCTCTTCTATGGCTGGGGTGACATAGGAAACTTTGAGGATGTGGACAACATGCTTAGGTAACATTTACATCTTTTCTTTTAGATATTTTCTTAGCGCGTTGGGGATCATCTCTCATAGGGGAAACAAGGTAGCATTGTACTGAGGTTACACTTTTTTTATTGGATGCTACAGGAGTTGTGATTCGACTTTTGGTTTGGATAGTCTTAATAATGGAGATGGCCTGGGCTGGTTCTCCTCTGCTCAACCAAATGAGAACAGAGAAGGCGCAATGACAGATGATATACAACCAGATGAAGTGTTGGAAAATCAAAGAACCGCTATGTTGCAGGTGGAAGATTTTTTGAACAACAATGAGTCCAACCATGCTGGTGAAGATGATACCGTTGCGGGCGATTCAGCTCAAAGAAAATCCTCAGAAAACGTCACTGATACTAGTTTGCAAAAGAAGGATATATTGATGCTGGATGTAGAGGTTAGTCAGTTTTCCATTCAAAATATCTGTGCCGCCTCCATGGCAGATGTCACAACTTACAACATGGGATGTTGGCTTCTATGATGACTTTGGCGACTTACTACATGTTTCGCATCATAGTTAATTCCTTAGATATGATATTATGCTCCTTACAGTTTCCGTCAATGGTGATTTATTGTTTCTTATTGGGCTAGGGGATTTTACAACAGATAACTATTACTAATACTGATGTGTTGATAATGTTCCAGCAATTTCATATTTGTGCGATATTTTTTGTCTTAAACAGGCAAATCTTGAAAAAAAGCAGACTGATCATCTGGTTGAGAATAATGATGGATACTTGGAGAACAGTTTCACGTTACAGTATAGTGGTATTTCCAGGGAAATAGTGGACACAAACCAATATTATACTGCCTCTGCATTCCAACAGCAATGTGTTCCATACTCACATTTCAATTGTGAACAGCCTTCCGATCAAATATCTGCATGTGAAAGTAAATCTGGTATCAAATCTGAGAACAAACCCAATCCTTCCTCTGCTTCAACTGAGTCATACACATCAAATCAGGCACTATCTGTCGAGAGCTTACAAGATCCAACTGTTGATGATCGGTGTAGGAAGCGCTTTGAACCGGGAGCTAACTTGCATCCCAGGCAAGAAATGCCTCCTTTTTCTGCAAGTGCCAGGAAGAGTAGTAAGACAAACCCCATGGTATTTCCTGATGCTCCTCCTGTCCAGAAGATTGGGCTTGAGAATGACCACATAAAATCTGCAGCTGAATTGGCAACATCAAACATGCAAGGAAGTTCTTGCGTTAGTTCTGTTGTAGACGACATTTCATTGGAAGCAACAAGTTTTCGCCAGCTTCAACAAGTTATAAAACAGGTACAGCTTCTTAATGGTTACTGGATTATGATTTCGGGAATTTTTTTTCTTAAGCGTGCCTGCAGGTGATCAGTAAAACTTTCCTCTTCCTTTATGATCAATTTCAAAGTGTTATATATTTGTGTACATTTGTTTACTTGGTTGATGTACACTTGCTTGTTCCAGTTGGATGATAGGACAAAGCTTTGCATTAGAGACAGCTTATACCGATTGGCAAAGAGCGCAGAGCAAAGACATAATGGTGGAAACAGACAGGAGAAAGGCGCGGGGTCACATTTCGGGACTGGTCAAACAGATAAGTAAGTCCCAGCCTGTATAATTCTCTTACATGTTCATTCTTTATCTCCTGTTATTAAGTCAAATTATTGATACCAACTTCTAACATTATATAGGACTAGACTTAAGTCTTGGAAAAATTAGTAACTCTCCTCTATATAAACTTCCACTTGGGCACTTACTTCTACTCATTTTCCGATTTGTTTAGAGTCTAATCTTTAATATCTGTCTTTGGTCTCATGCAGGTACGCTGGTTTCATTGATATAGAAACTGATACGAATCCGATAGACCGATCTATAGCTCATCTACTGTTTCACCGGCCCTCTGATTCATCTCTCTCATCAGATAATGATGTTCTTTCTTATAAATCCCATCCGATGGTATGTGAAACAAACCCTTAATTCTCACACGGCCACTAACTTACAAACTGTTACACAATGCCTCATTGTGGCCACCATTATCTCCACAGATTCCTCAGTCAAATAGTAGTCCGAGCCTGAGGATAGAGAAAGAAGAGGAAACTCCAGAGCTTAAAACCGAAACAGAAGTTGTAACAAGTGACAATTAATGATGTCAACAAAAAATGGCTTGTTCATTGCTGAAGCATTCGGAGATTTGGTTGTTAATGGTTTTGCCTCAGCGACTTTGCTCAGGTTAGTTACCAAAATCCTGACTCCTTTCATTAGAATCATGGATTTTGTGACACAGTTAAATTTAAGTGTGGCAATAACTCTCTGGTTTTGATTTTGGTTCGCAAACTGACTGTTGGTTGCTCGGACCGGCTCTTGAGACATCTTCTTTGCCTTTGTAACATGTTCATGTTGTGTAATATGTTCAAGTTTTTAAGTAGAGGAAGTAGAGACGCATAACCCTTCTGTAGATAAATATCTGTTTTTTTCTTTTCCTTTTTGTAATGCCATGAAATGTGTTGCTGTGTATTTATCAAGTCCAAAACTTAGGGTTCTACTTCCGATCATGTTTTAAAGATTTATCAAATAAATTCCAAAGTTTGATAGATTCAGACAATCTAAAACAAGACTAATTCTGCAAGTTCTTCTAAATTTGGTAGTTTAGACGATCTTGACATCTTTCGACTTCTCTCTGTTGCTCCATAAATAGAAGACGAAAAGGGATTTTTAAGCAAGACCAATTCCACTAATTGTAGATAAAATTTGGTGTCACTAAAGCGAAATTACAGAAATTGGATTTGGATGATACGATATAGTAAAAAGAGCAAAGGCTTTGAAACGTTCTAATCGAAAGTTTGCCTAAGTTGCATCTCGGTTTCACTTTTCCAAGAAGCATGAGAGGATTGGCCTTTCATTCTCTTACTCTTCTCTTTGTCTTTGATCGTAGAGCCTTTCTTCTTCGCATCTAAATCTGGTAATGGCCGGTCGCCACAAATTGGACATACCATTCCTCTTGCGCTTGTATATGTTTTTGGTACACCGCATTGCACACACATCCTAAACTCAGCAAACAAACCAAAATCCATATCAGATTGTGCAAATTTAGGTTTACCAAAGAGTGAAGAAGAGACCAAGGTGCTTAGTCACACCTCAAGAGATCTGCAGCTTCTTCTGCATTTGGATTAGTTGCAGTCGGTTTACGCTTTTCACCATTCTCTAAAGGTGGTGGTACATCGATATCATTTCTTACTCTCTCATGGATTCCTACTAGTTGAGGTTTAGCTTCCATGACAACACCTACAGGGACAACATTCTAAAACCATCAGTCGGTTGGATCAAGAGATAAGAATGCCTCTTTAACAACAGCTCCATACACTGAATTACAACAAGAAGATTTGATAGTGATCACAACACAAAGCTCCAGGTTTCAAAGTACCAATATTTCAATATCTTCAGAATCTAGACATGAGGATGTAAATTCAGCATCCACTGCAGAACTTTTGTTATAGTTCAATATTATCAAATGATGATCCTTTTGAAATACCAAATAGTCAAGAAGATACGAAGATGCTAAACAAGTTGCGAGTACCTTTTGGTTTAACTTTCTTCTTTTTGCGGCTAATACGCTCTGCATGCTCTGCATCTCTAGCTGAAGCTTCTTCATCTGCTTCTGTGCGGTTATTTAGAAATTCTGGTGGCCCTGAAATCTGAAAAATTTCAAAGGAAGCAAAACATTGTTTACTATACGCTTGTCAAGTAACCAACAAGCTCATACACTTGCAAGGCCAATGAACCCTAACAGCTTTCTACTGTTAGACGTTCCTCTAATGTTCAAACCCCGAACCTAACTTAGTCTCGTGATCCAGAAATTTCTTCTCCAAGGTAAACCCCTAAAATTCAGTCACATGAGATTTACAGATCCAAATGAGTTTTCTTCATCCATTATAACATATCATCCAAATTTCCTCGCGAATCTACTTAAGGACAGTAGAAAATCTAATTTGAAAAAGCAAATAGAAGGATGACCTGAGAGAAAACGTCATTCGCTGAAGGAAGGCCGGAGTCTTTAGCGGAGGCAGACGTAGAGAAATCGAACACAGAAGAAGATCCGTATCTCTCAACACCATGGTCGTCATCTTCGTCTGAGTTCTCGTATCCAATCTCCTCTTCTTCTTCTTCTTCCGCAGAAGAATAGCCTTGAAGCAGCGTCAAGCTCATGTTTGCTTCTCGAAGATCTCTCGCCGTAAACAGAAAATAAGAACAACGTTTCTTAATTTATGATTTAGTCCCTAGATTCCTCGTAAATCTAATTTCAATCCTCTCGATTCAAAAACCGGCTAAAATAAACCGGTAATTGCGTCAGCTATTATCAAACCGAATTGTCCGGTTTAGGTGAACATATTTATAAACCGATTTGGTTTTCTGGTGACAGCGAAAAACCTTGAAATGATAAGAATCTTCCCAAGCTTACGGTTTACCTCGGTGTTCTTTGCCGCTAAACCATTTTGTTCATCTTCTCCGGCGAGAAAACCACCGCAATGCGTTTCGTCTGTAGAGGCAAATTCAGCTCCGACGTCAAATTCTTTCAGTATAGCTCCCAATACTCCACTATTTTTAAAACCGGCGTTGCACGCAACTCCTCTGTCGGAGGTTTGGAAATGGCACGATTGGGCGAAAGATCTGGCCTCTTCCGTAGAGAATTCTTCGATAAATTCTGACGACAGACTTGAATCTGTACATCTCTTCCGTGAGTTAAAATGGCTGATAGAAGACTCAATCGTAGACAATCCTTTGGTGATTCTTAACAGAAGGGAAATCGTGGACGATGGCGAGAGAAGTGTGAAATTGAGAGCGTCATTGGAGGAGCTTTACGATTTATGGCGGCAGAGGATTGAGAAGCGTCGGCCGTTTCAGTACGTTGTTGGATGCGAACATTGGAGAGATCTTGTGTTGTGCGTTGAGGAAGGGGTTTTAATTCCGAGGCCGGAGACGGAACTGATAGTTGATATGGTGGAGGAGCTGGTAACGAGAGATGATTGGTTTAAGAAAGGCTACTGGGCCGATCTCGGCACAGGAAGCGCTGCAATTGCGATTGGCGTTGCTAGAGTCTTGGGAAGCCATGGGAGAGTTATAGCTACGGATCTTAGTCCGGTGGCGATCGCCGTCGCCCGAAAAAATATGCAGAGATATGGTCTTCAGGTAAGTAGATTATCATTCTAAACCTGGTTGTTCGTGAAGTTAAGAGAATTATGAAGAATCAGATGTGTTAATGGACTTGAGATCTTTCAACATCGAAGTTGTAATGGATTTGGGAATTTGGTAGAATAAAGGAATAGAATCTGGATTAAAGAATTGCTCATGCATCATTCTTCACTTCCATTTCTTTTGTGATGGAAATTTGATGACTAATGTTAAGGGAAAAGATGAATTCCTTAACTGAAACAAAAGCTTTGGTTTCTTCTCACCATTGTGATCAAATTTGACTTATTCAGGGGATGATTGAGATAAGAGAAGGATCTTGGTTTGAGCCTTTAAAAGATCTTGAAGGAAAACTTGTGGGGCTTGTGAGTAATCCGCCATATATACCAAGTGATGATATTCCAGGTCTACAAGCTGAAGTTGGTAGACACGAACCGAAACTTGCATTGGATGGTGGCATTCATGGGACTGATAGTCTTCTCCAACTCTGTCACGGAGCTTCTCGGATGCTTAAACGCGGTGGCTTTTTCATTTTCGAGGTACGAACAGTATTCCCCTTTCTCTTTCGCCAAATCCTTTAGTAGATTGATAGAAGTTAGTTAGTATTGGAAGAAGATTAAGATTGCTTTGAAAAGATCAAGTCTTGCTTGGCATTTTTCATAACATGTGAGAGCAATTTCTGTTATGTCATGTGTCCGAAGAAACCATTGGTTTTGGTGTTTCTTATGCTTATAGCTTATTTTTTTGTCCACACTTTCAGTAAGTAATTGTCATTTGGAGAAAAGATTTTGATTGTTACCAAAAGATCAAGTTTTGATTGGTCAACTTTCATTATATGTGTGTTGTGTGAGTTTTCATTTAGTTTCTATGAATATAGATTGATCCCATTGTATTGTGATGATGCAGACCAATGGAGAGAAACAAAGCAAGATTCTGGTAGATTATATGACCAATAATGATCTCAAAGACTGTTTCTCTGATTTGAAGATGGTTTCTGATTTTGCTGGAATCGATCGGTTCGTGACTGGCTTTCGTCTCTGAGTAACAATTAAACTACACATGTACTAATTGAACTTACTCTACATAAATTATTAATGAGTTTTCGTGATGCAATAAATCAACAATATATGGATTTTGATCTGAAGTAAAGATGGATTGAATAGAACTAATTTCTCTGGTGAAAGGAGATGTGATTTTATAGATTTGAAACTGAAATGAATTAAGAACCAAGTCTAGTTTCGTGTCTTTTGCTAAGATATTAAGCCCATTTATGTTATATAACAGTTAGGCCCATTTAAGTATATAACTTAACTATTAAGCCCATTTATTATATATAACTACTAGGCCCATTTATGCAATACACGAAGCCTGATAAACGACAAATAAATTCAATTCTCAGTCATCTGAATTAGGGTTTCTATTTTTTTGGCAGTCTCGATTTCACTTGAGCATCCGCCGAATCTATCTACAGGTTCGTTCGTTGTTCCATCGCTCCGATAACGTCTTCACACTAGTTGCGCTTATTGCCCGTCGTTCTCTTTTCTGTTTCCGATTTCTGAACATTTTCATCTTCGTAGAATTTCTACGCGTGATGTTTCTAAAGTTTCTTAGATCGTTCATGCTGCTTGTTGATCGATCGTATGAGTACAAGATTTAGCTGAGGTAGAGAAACGCAATAGAGATAGATTTATGTTACTAATTTAATTTTAAGTTTTGAAATTTCCATTGAGCCGTAAAGTGTAGTTTTTTTATTTTAATATGGTGAAGAAATTTGACCGTAAGTGCTATATGCAGATCAACTCCATGGGATCCAGATGGAAATGGAAAGGTGCTGAAGCAAAAGCTCTTGCTAATCCTATTTCAAAATCAGTCGCAGAGCTCCAACTTTCTCTGGCCAAAACAGAGTCCTCAGGTTCCCTCTCGAGTTGCAATGTACTTCTAGCGGTTGAACCAGAGCAAGCTGAACTTCTCGACAGTTGTTGTTTTGGCAGACTCGTTATATCCGCAGAGAAAGTCAAGAAATGGATTCAATTAACCTTTGAAGAAGCTTTCTTTTTGCTCTACAATCTCAAATGCATCAAAATCTATCTTCAAGGTCGTTGCTTGGAGAATGAAGTAGACACATGGCTCTACATGAAATCAAAAAGACCTGACTTTCCACTGTTTTTTAAAGCTTATTCACATTTAAGATCTAAGAACTGGGTTCTGAGATCCGGGTTGCAATATGGTGTGGATTTCGTGGCATACCGTCACCATCCATCTCTCGTCCACTCTGAATACTCGGTTTTGGTTCAGTCCAGTGACAGTGACCGGTTAAGAGTGTGGTCAGATATTCATTGTGCTGTTCGGTTAAGTGGAAGTGTTGCAAAAACGTTGTTGACTCTCAATGTCAATGGTAACGTCAAAGGAGAGGATTTAAATCTACCTGTTTGTTTGGAGAACTTCACAGTAGAAGAACTGACGATAAGTAGGTGGAGCCCAGAACTCAGTCGTGAAGATGAAACTACGAATTCAAATCCTACCAATCTTAGTAAAGTGAAAACATTTACTTAGTACTTTGAATTCTCTTGGTTTCGATTTTTTTTTTCGTCTTGGTTATGATATTTTCTGTAATTATTTCTCAAATTCTTACACACATAGATACTCATACAGAACCAAAATCTGATTGCCATTGGTCCATTGCTATACTAATTGCAACAAAAAAAATCTACAAAACTCGCCCTGCGCATAAAATCCGGACCAGAAAAATCAAACCGAAAAAAACAGGTTCGGTTCCGGATCCGGGTCTTACTACTTTATCCTATTGGGTCTTACATAACAATATCCACGAGTATCAGTTCGAATTCGGGTCTTACCCGAGACCCAACCGGGTACATGTAGAACCGAATCATTTCGAATGCAGGACAACGTGTTTTAGTATTCAAGTTTTTAGGTATAATTTCGGGTAAGAACCGTATAGACCCGACCCGACCCGGAACCGAACCCGAAACTTGAGCGGGTTCTACATACCCAAAAGATCTATACCCGAAAAGTTTCGACCTGAAGACCCGAATGCCCAGTACTATACAAAACAACCAAAATTAGTGACCATCACCTAGTACATATTTAAAGAAAACAACACTAAAGGTAAAAGATGTTGGACAATTGTAATTTGTTTACAAATTTTTTGTATCAAAATCAGAGTTAACCAACGCTTCAACATTTCGATTCATATATTAAGAATTAAACCGAAACTAAAAATTCGTTAAAAGAAATCAAACTAAACCAAGATAAGGTGAATAAAAGGCAAGGACTTCTTCTTCTTGGAATAGGAGAGAATCGAAGTGGCAGACTCACTTTTCTTGGTTTCAAGAAGACTCTTAATTGCTCTCGGTGATTCATCAAGAAGGATCTTAGACTACAAATGGGGTGTGCTCTTGATTGAACTGGATTTTTCTCACATGATTTGAGTGGTGGGAAAAGTTCTTTTAAGTTCAGAAAAATTACTCTTCGACTCTATTACAGACCTCAACAACTCTGTTCCAATCACTTCATTCTGAGCTAGAGAAACCGTCCATCCTCTGAACCTGCGTCTCAAAAAGATATCACCACAAGAACAAGAATATCGACAAACAAAAGAACCAGAGCAAATTTATCATTACTACAACATAAACCATGAAATGTAGTTATAAAAACACAAGTCCAAATAGAACTAACATCTCTGGTGAAAGGAGATGTTATTTTATAAACTAAAATGAATTAAGAACCAAGTCTAGTTTCGTGTCTTTTGCTAAGATATTAAGCCCATTTATGTTATATAACAGTTAGGCCCATTTAAGTATATAACTTAACTATTAAGCCCATTCATTCTACATAACTACTAGGCCCATTTATGCAATACACGAAGCTTGATAAACGACAAATAAATTCAATTCTCAGTCATCTGAATTAGGGTTTATAAAACTCAAATTGAATTGTTTGGTTAACTTTGAATCCGTTGAGCTGCTCATTACTTAAATAGAGATTTAAGTGTTTTAGGGGTGATTTCATATTCGTTAGCTGTTTATAGGGTTCTTTAGCAGTCATTTCATTATTGATCTTCATTCAGTCATCTACTACATAGGTTTTTTAAAACTCATGTGCTTTATGTTTGATCTGTTGTGCAAGCTTGATCATGAATACTTCTAGTTTCCAATAGATAATTGTTTAGTTAATCTTGAATCAGTTTAATTGTATTGATCGAATTTGAGTTCAATGTGTGTCAAACGTGTTCCAGTATCTGGTAAGAATTTACTGATCTTCATTCAATCATCTATTACATAGGTTTTTGATTGCTTCTTCTATACTTCTGTTTGATTTGTGGAACAACCTTAATCATGCATACTTCTAGCTTCCAATGATACGACTAGATAATAATTTAGTTAGTTTGGAATTAGTTTAACTCTATTGATCAAATTTCAGTTCAATGTGGGTCAAATTTGTTCTTTGTTCCTTGAGTAGTAATCTAACAATATGAAACAATCATCTGATACACTAATTGAAACTCAATTCTCTTCAATCCAAACATTTATATTTTGATGGTGTCTTGTTTTTGTTTTGCTGTTTTTATTTCAATTTTGTTAAAAGACCATATTTGAATCTAGGAATGAATCGTTTATGACATACATTACGATCACAAATAATGTCAATTAAATATCTATAGTAAACCATTTAATCAATCGAGGAACTCCGAGAATGGCTATAACGAAACACTTTATGGTGCTTCAGGACGCGGAATATCTTTATCGATAAGGAAGATGGAAGATAGTTGGGATTGGTATTTCACTAAATCTCGGAGATACACAATAAAATCGGATTAGAAAGTAATATATACCTTTTTTGGCTGCATTATGAAATGTGGTTGTTGGGGAGAGCTTAAGTCATCATGATGAAGAATAAATTGAACCATGTTTTATTTGAATGTCTTTCCGCATTCAAGACATTGGATTTATCCAACATTCTTTTAGTAAAGGATGGATTTTTGGGTTCTGGAAAATTCAAGATATGGTAGATATATGAGTTTTCCAAAAATACTTTGGTATATACGTAAAACAACGAATGACAAAGTTTTTTCTAATATTAAAAAAACCCAAGAGAGACTATGAGATTAACAAAAAGCAAGCGAATTTTCAAGTTAGAGCTCACTTAAAACCACCAAATTTCTCATGGTAATATATTCCATTAAGGAAATGCTACATAGACTTTTGAAATGTTCACATGTTTTTATAGGCTATTCATGTTTTGTGGACGAGTACCGCAAATACTCATAGTTTATTTGGACTAGGATGAGTTTACTTTCTAAGTAATGTTGAAAGTTTTTGTTAAAGAGCTAGTGGTATCAGAATAAGCCTTTACATTCTTTATTTCGAATTTGTTTTTTTTGTCAACTAGTCTAGTGGCTTTTAAATCTCACTCCTACAACTGCATGTAGGAGATTCGATCCCTGGTGTCATGAAGATTTGTAAAGTGACTATACCACTGAGCCAATCACCAGCGTACATAACCAAATACGAGTGAAGGATTTCTCAGATTTGGGAAAACCCAAATCGATCCCCAAATTCCCGATATAATAGGCCATTCCAAATTAGGTTTAGATATTTACCTTTGCACCCAATGGCTTAAGAATGCTAGATCCACCTGGAATCATCTCCAGAAAGACGACGTTATTGAAAGCTGTTGAAGACGAGATATTTAGTGCCATTAGTATGTGTGATGTTTAGATTTTAAAATTATTTGGTACAAAATTTAAATGATGTTAAAACTATGACTACAATTTTTTTTTTTTTTTTGTCAACTAGTCTAATGGCTATTAAATCCTCTATTGCAGGTAGAATGTTCGATCCCTGGTGCCATAAAGATTTGTAAAGTGACTACACCACTAGACCACTGTCCTCGGCCTTCTTTATTCCGAATTTAAAATACTTATTTGAGCCATGTCTTTAATGATAATCTTGGTTGACATTTTTTTTGTAAATTTCATGAATAAACCTCAGATGACAAAAAAACGTGAAAAACTATGGTCACACTGCATAAATTTTCGCAATTTAATAATCATTAAAATGTGTCTTAATATTAAAAACGGTTTTGCAATTAAAATTATTAATCTTCATTTTATTAAGATAATTACGAGATTAACCCTCGCGCCGCGTTTATTATCTTACCCCAGTCATATCTATCTTTATCTGTCTCCCACACATCTTTATATTTCAATTCTTAAGATCTTCATTTCTCCATTGACAACAACGGAGAATCCAACACAGAGAGCTTCAACAATTCATTCTTCTTCCTCTTCCTCCTGGTTCGTCCAATCTCGATCTCATTCTTGGACCTAGATTCTTCATATATCGGGGATTTGATTGTGTATCTGATTCGTCCAGTCGGTTTTTTGATCTGATAATATAGCGTTGTTTAGGTTAAATTCTGCTTTATGAATTCATTGGATATATGCGTTGTGGAGATCTGACTTACATGTACAAAGATCCGTTGTTGATTTTGATTTTAACATGGAAATTGATTTGAATTAAGAGTCGAATCAAAACTCTAAAGCTTCTGCTACTTTGATTTATAAACATTCTGATCCTTGTAGAATCTGGTTAGTGTTTTGCTTACATATATATAGATCTTCTTAAACGAAAAGTTCGAGTATTATAATTTTATGGAGTTACAGTCGATTGTTCCTTGAGAGTTTTCTCTTGAGTTGTACAATACTAGAGTTTTCAGAAGAGATTGTTTGGTGACTGGATCGTGGAACTAGTAATAAATAGGAAGCATAACATTTGATCAGAGAGATTCTTCTGTTTGTCTTTGCAAGTTCATTTATTAGCTTTCTTAAATCCATATTTGTCTTCTTAGATCGAGTTTATTGATGGAATGTTGAGATTCTTCTTTGTTATTGGTTCATGAGCTGTGTGTATTTGTTAAGTAATGTTGTATAGTATATACATGTGCAGCATTTTTGGTTTTGGTGGCATTTAAACA
>JAKUCM010001953.1:0-41268 GCA_023374145.1 Lepidium sativum
GAGGTGAATTTGGATGATGATTTAATGGTTCAAGTGTGTGTGACTCGTACATTGCCCCCAGCTTTGACTCTTGAGCTTGGTCTCGAAAGGATTAAGGAGGCTGTGAACGAACTAAAGACTAATCCTCCTAAGTCATCTAGTGGCGTCTTGCGATTTCAAGTACGGATTTTTCATATCTTCGCTGTGTTGTTACTTTATACATGTCAATGCTGATGTTATGATCTTATTTGTGTCGAGGTGGCTGTGCCTCCAATGGCAAAAGCTTTGTTCTGGTTTTGCTCTCAGCCGACGTCTTCGGATGTATATCCTGTATTTTTTCTCTCTAAGGAAATTGTGGAGCCTTCTTATAAATCCCTCTATGTCAAGGAACCCCATGGGGTTTTTGGGATTGGGACTGCACTCTCTTTCGTTCATCCATCTTCAATTGACTCCGTGGGACATAGCGTGAGGAAAACGTAAGCTTTTGCTTTTGTACTTAGCTTGTTTAATTTTAGTTTAGGATACAACACTAAATCTAAATGAATATATGATATTTTCTACTACTCAAATTTGGAACGTCATTAAGATCTTGTGAATGTGCTTCTGTCTAATGTATAAATATTATTCATGTTCTAGAGTACAACAATTGACTTCAAGAAGTTAAGCTAACTAACTTCTGCAGATTTCTCTCAGATGACTCAGTTATGGTAACGGCCTATGGTTTTCCAGATATTGAATTCAGAGAAAACTCTACTGTAAATAGCAAGGATGGCTCTTCTTACTTTTTCGTTCCTCAGGTTAAGTGGCATCGACTTAGCTGTTAAATTGTGTCACTTTGCTTAATTTTTGTGATGGGGGCTAGGGTGTGATGAGTAATGTGCTCTTATTGTTTTTGGTATATTCGGTTGACCAATGAAATGCTTGTAACACGCGTTCTTACATTATACTTGATTTGATTGTCGAATTTTCAACAGATTGAGTTAGATGAGCGTGAGGAGGTCTCTATATTAGCGGTCACACTAGCATGGAATGATTCTCTCTCTTACAGATTCGAGCAAACAATTAGTTCATATGAGAAATCAATTTTGCAGGTATGTTAATGTTCCAAAATTTTATTATAGTATTTGTAATCATATCAATTAAAACCAAGAATCTGAAAGCAATTCCACGCATCTAGTTACTCATGTCTGAAGCATCATGTTATATTCTCTGTAAACTAAACAATGTAGCAAAACTGTGCTGAAGTCTATTATTAATCTACTGAAATCAGGAAACTTAATCTTCTTATTTGTCACTATTGTGAAAGAATTTTTTTCTATACCAATTGTGTCCAAAAGAATAAGAAATGGCGAGATTCATTGGTATATACCAGATTAGGCTAGGGCACAGATTTCACAATTCATTGCGCTCTAGAAACTTGAAAGGAAGTAAGAATGCATGTGCTACGGTGCTCTCTATATACACAAAGATACAAGACAGTTTGGCACCTAAAAGTAAAGTTACTTTTAATGATCAGTGCTTGTGGTCTCAAAGCAACACTTCACAGTTTGAAAATATTATTACAATACAAAATATGAATTACAATCTGTTAATAGAACTCCATCATCTGATATCTTTAGTTTGGAATTGATCAATTGAAACCTTTTTTAGTGCAGATTTTTTTTACTTCTGTCAATCAAATGGAGAGTTAAATTTGTTTTACAAGCTATTGGTTTCTATTTAAAATTTTTGAATGTCTGTTTCTTTTTTGTCCTGTTTTTCTCTTTAATTCACTTTGGTTCATCTTCTTGCAGGTTTCTTGTCATTTCTGCCCAACTTTAGAGGAGCATTGGTTCAAACATCTAAAAAGTTCTCTTGCAAAGCTTAGTGTAAAAGAGATACATCCAATTAAGATGGTATGCACTATACTATGGTTCTTTCCCCCGGTTATATAAAACGGTTGTAGATTCTTTTTCTACTAATTTTTGGGTAGCTGAGCAAGATGAAAAGATAGATCTAATTATTTCTTTATCAAACTGCAGTTTGCACGAATTTTATCATATTGTTCTTTGGAGAGTACTCAAACATCATTTGATAAAGAGAATCTAGCAATCTATGCTTCATTTGTGTCTGATTTAGATGACTTGGTGAAATTGCTGGTGCTTTTTTTTACACGCTTGACCATCATGAATTCTACTTACAATTTTTTTTTTTGCTGTATTAAGCTTGTAAACTCAGTTTTCTTTACAGGGCACTCAATATTTCTTTTATTGTTATTAGGAGCATATGCAGTTTTTCACATTTTCTGGGAGAGATCAGGCTGACGCCAAGGAACTGGTATCTTCTTTACCCTGGTAATTTTCATCCCTGTATTTCAGAATTTGATAATCCTCCTTGAAGGTCATCCGTTGGAGTTTATTTTCTTCAGACCCTTTGGACTGTATATGGTTTGATTTGCCGGCTTTTGTTGCAGAAAAATATCCAGTCCTCATGTCAGTTCCATTGCAAGCTTTCACCTGGTGTTATTTTCTCTCACAACTTGGTACGTAGAGATGTAGCTACGGCCATGATATGTTTTCTTTGTCTTAGATAGTTAGGCCTATCTTTTGTATTACTTGTGAGATTGGAAAGATTTTTCATCAGACTCATGGTTATGTTGAGCTCTAGAATCGAAACTCGTTGGGATGCATGTAGTGAGAGAAACTGTTTTTCGGCCTGTTTCAAAGGTGGAAGATGAACATGTCGTTCAAGTTTTAAAGCTTTATGATTATTTCACAACTAGTGTTACAAATATGTCGAGACATGAAGGACTGTTTAGTGGCTGGTGACTTTGAACCTTGTGGGCTTTCTAGTCAGCATCAACTTTTAAGAGACGAAAATATTCAGGGATGCATTGGACTTTCCAAAAGTGAAAATCTTGGTTGGTATGAATTCTCAAGTTTTTCCCTCTATTTTTCTTGTTTCTTTTGCTATCAGCTGAACCAGAGGGAGGAAGGGAGTAGCGTCTTGAAAGATGAGGCTAACATTAATGCTGTATGGGCATCAGCTATAATCGAAGAATGCACTCGTCTTGGTCTAACGGTGAGCTGTACTTGTCAATCATTTGATAAATGTCAAACTTGAATGTCTTTTCTTTTAACATACCGCCACAGTATTTTTGTGTAGCTCCTGGATCGGGGTCTTCCCATCTTGCAATTGCTGCTGCCAACCATCCCCTTACAATGTGTCTTGCATGCTTTGACGAACAATCTCTTGCCTTTCACGCAATTGGGTATGCTAAAGGATCACTCAAACCGGCAGTAATTATAACATCATCCGGAACAGCCATTTGAAATCTTCTTCCAGCGGTCAGAGTTGTGCAAATTTTTGTTAGTTTGTATGCCACATACTTCGACAAATATATTCTTGGTCCTTTTTTTTTGGTCAGACACCTTTGTGTTTCTTTAGAGTTAGAGGGCATGTGTGTTTATGATTATTGACAAATACAGGTAGTTGAAGCCAGCGAGGATTTCTTACCACTGCTACTACTCACAGCAGATCGTCCTCCTGAACTTCAGGGAGTGGGCGCAAATCAAGCAATAAATCAAGTAAGGTCAAGATAAGACCATTCTTTAAAACTGTATACAACACTTATTGCATCTCAGATGGATTTGTTGGCCTTTTTCGTTTCTATATCCTACAATTTATTTTGTTACCTTTTTCGTGTGAACAGATAAACCACTTCGGTTCATTTGTCAGATTCTTCTTCAATCTTCCTCCTCCAACTGATCTTATTCCAGTCCGGATGGTTCTCACTACTGTAGACTCTGCTCTACATTGGGCAACAGGTTCTGCTTGTGGACCAGTACATCTCAATTGTCCTTTTAGAGACCCACTTGACGGAAGTACAACAAATTGGTCATCCACCTGCTTAAACGGATTAGATGTGTGGATTTCTAATGCTGAACCATTCACAAAATATTTTCAAGTACAAAGCTTTAAAAGCAATGGTGTAGCAACTGGCCAAATGACTGAGGTTTTACAAGTAATCAAAGAGGCTAAGAAGGGTCTTCTTATTATTGGTGCAATCCATACAGAGGATGAGATTTGGGCTTCGCTCCTGTTAGCTAAAGGGCTGATGTGGCCTGTAGTTGCAGATGCCTTGTCTGGTGTACGGCTGCGCAAGCTTTTTAAACCGTTTCTTGAGAAGTGGACCCCTGTTTTTGTTGATCATCTTGATCATGCCTTGCTTTCAGATTCTGTTACGAGTTTGATAGAGTTTGATGTTGTTGTCCAGGTAATTTATCGTTCTTTACTATTCACTTCATGAATCTAAGACTTAGTGAAGATGATAGATGGAGGGACAAGGCTACTGTTAGGGATACATCTCATATTAGGGTTCCATAGTAACAAACGCTAATATCAAAGCGGGAACTTCAGTGTATACATATTAATTACATAGATGTGTTCTGACTGAGTATGTTAATGAAATCATGAATAGGTTGGAAGTCGGTTAACAAGTAAAAGAGTTTCTCAGGTGCTGGAGAAATGCTTTCCATTTGCATACATTTTGGTTGATAAGCAATCATGCCGACATGACCCATCACACCTGGTCACTCACAGGGTCCAAAGTAATATTGCTCAGTTTGCTGATTGTGTGCTTAAATCTCGAATTCCCTGGAGGAGAAGCAAGTTGCATGGTCATCTACAGGCATTAGATGACGCTATATGTACTCGAGACAAACCTTTTACTTAAAATTCCCTAAAAGATTAATCATGACTGCCTTCAATACATTGAAACATATGCTTCCCTGACGATTGCATAAAATTTCATCTAAACTTGTTCTGCTTTTCATAATTCATATTTCTATTTAATGCAGATTGCTCGGGAAATGTCATTCCAAATATCTGCTGAATGTTCCCTTGCCGAACCATATGTCGCACATGTTCTTTCCAAAGCACTAAATTCTAAATCTGCTCTTTTCATTGGGAATAGTATGCCAATAAGGGATGTAAATATGTATGGATGTAATTCGGAAAATCATTCTCATGTGGTAGACATGATGTTAAATGCAGAACTACCATGTCAGTGGATACAAGTAACTCGTAATAGAGGAGCTAGTGGCATTGATGGCTTGCTTAGCTCAGCCACTGGCTTTGCGGTGGGATGCAAGAAGAGAGTAAGACATCACCTGATTATTTCTCTCTTATGCTTTCTTTTTGGTTGCCTAGTCACATTTTCTTGTGTGTGGTATTAGAACTATTCAAATCAACATCAGCGAGAGTATCGCGTGGAAAAATTTCTTGATTTTTTTTTTCCATCACCAAGAATTGTTCCCTTAATTAGCCATTAAATTCCAAACGGAACTTGTACTTTTATGTCTGAAGTGAGAAGTAACAGAACCATTTGCTCATGTGTTGTGCATACCAATCATAATTAAATTTCCTGATTACTCGAACAAATGCAATTCAGGTGGTCTGTGTTGTGGGGGATATCTCCTTCCTTCATGATACAAATGGATTAGCGATTTTCAAGCAGAGGTACTTCTTTTTCGTTCATTTTTTCTTGTAATTTCACCGTTAGTGGATTTTATACACTGAATTATGCCAATAAGTCAATTTGATGAATTAGTTTTCTGAAGTTTAATCTGACATTTCAGGATTGCGAGGAAACCAATGACAATTCTTGTGATAAACAACCGTGGTGGTGGAATCTTCCGACTTCTTCCTATTGCAAAGCGAACAGATCCTAGCGTGTTAAATCGATATTTCTATACATCACATGATATTTCCATTGAAAACTTGTGTTTGGCACATGGGTAAAAAACATATTAACTTCTTTTTTTTATACTTTGGTTTCCGTTCCTGCTTTGTTATTGCAATGTGCACTGGTTCTACAAAATGTAGGTCTTGGAGAAAAGAAAAATAGATAAGGTTTTTTTGGGCCATTAAGTTTACATGTTAGATATGTTTTATCTACTCATGACCATAGACACATATTTTACAGAACATACAAGAGAAAAGTAAATCAGAATTGGTAGCGTAGATGGTCACTTCTAATTTGTTCACCGTATTTATTTCTTAATCTATACTCATAGTTTGTTCTCCATGATTTACGATATTTTTAAGTGTGTAGGGGTTTCCTTCATGGTTTGTAATAATAGATAACTTTGCCAAATTATTAAACATACAGTGTAAGGTATGTACATGTTGGGACCAAAAGTGAACTTGAGGATGCTCTATTTGTACCCAGCGTGGAAGAAATGGATAGTATTGTGGAGGTTGAAAGCTCTATTGATACTAACGCAATCATTCATAGGTTTATTTTGGGCTTTTATTTTATTTTTTGGTTTCACTGTCCTCACTTTCTCGTGCACTTTGTTGACATTGACTACTCGTTCACAGCACTTTAGAGAGGTTTGCACTCCAAGCTGCAGAGAATTGTTTGGGCATCGTCTCTGCCAGTTCTCTTCTTCATCCGATCGAAAATGTACTTTTCTGCCAAGTCTCTGGAATACAATATTCACAGTACAGGTAAAGCTTTGTCAAAACCTATATCTGAATATTCTGTTTTCTTTTACTTTCTTAGAAAACTTCTATTTGCAGAATCAAACTGTGTGACAGACCTACCATATGTTCTGATGAATTCTCTCAATTCCATAGAGAAGGGTTCATACTCTCCCTCACTTTAGAGGATGGAAGCATTGGCTATGGAGAGGTTGGCTATTTTGTTCTTTTTATTTTCCATCTCTAGATGTTACATTTTTTACATTTGTGCTACTTCTCCCAGGTTCCACTGCTAGATGATTATCTTGTATTAAATTTACATGTGCTACTGTGAATCATTTTCTCGTATTGTATTTTATGAATAGGTTGCACCTTTGGACAGTAATATAGAGAAGTTAATGGATATGGAGGGGCAGCTAGAGTTAGTTCTTCACCTTATGAAAGGAGCGAAATTTAGTTACACGCTTCCTTTGTTAAATGGCTTGGTTTCTTCCTGGATTTGGAGTGAACTTGGAATCACTGTAAGCTTCCTAGCCTTAGTTGTTGCATGAGAAAATTATTTTATCCGCACAGCTACTTTCTTAGCAGGAGAAGTTTCAAAGTAAATGAAAAGATTTTACTGACCAAGATACAATGCTAGTTTCTCCATATTATTTATCATGTTAGGTGCAGAAAATTTCTCGATTTATTGTGTTCGTTTTTAAGAAATAGACGATGGAAATATAGTTCCCTTGGAATAATAATTGCAAGCTTGTCAATTCTCCTCTTTTTCCAGGCATCATCAATTTTCCCGAGTGTCAGATGTGGTCTAGAAATGGCTCTTCTAAATGCAATGGCAGTAAGACATAATTCCAGTTTGTTGGGGATTCTTCATTTTCAGAAAGAAGAAAATGTTTCTACTCAGCTGCACTCTGTTCAAATATGTGCTCTTCTTGATTCCGAAGGTACTCCATTGGAGGTCGCATACGTTGCTGGAAAACTTGTTGAAGAAGGGTTCGGTGCTATTAAACTTAAAGTAAGCCAACGTTTTAATCATATAAACGAGGTTACACCCAATCATCCAGAGTAAAAGATAGCTGGATTTTTGTTTTGTTTTATGCTGGTTACTTCTTATTGCATTTCATGCATGAATTGCAGTGGCAGGCAGGCTTTCTGAGTCTGCAAATTGTGAAGTTATTGATTACGGACTGAGGGATATACCTGCTTGCAATGACCGGTTGGTCGTCGAGTGAACTCTGTTCAAGATGCATTAGTTATGCAGGAAGTAAGGAGAGCTGTTGGCGATCAAATTGAACTCCGTGCAGATGCAAATTGTCGCTGGAACTATGAGGAGGCTAAAAAGTTTGGTTTTTTGGTGAAAAGCTGTAATCTAAAATATATTGAGGTCTGTTACAGTATGAATTATTGCGATCTGATTATTTTCTTAAGTATTACTCCAAAAACACTTCTTCCCCTTGCCTATTTTGACTTCAGTAAAGAAACTTCTGCATATCTCAAGAACCTGTCCAGAACAAAGATGATCTAATAAGGTTTCATGAAGAAACTGGATTACCATTGGCACTTGATGAAACTCTTGATGACTTTGAAGAATGTCCTTTGCGAATACTTACCAAATATGCTCATCCAGGAATAGTTGCTGTCGTAAGCCCCTGGTCATTCCTTTGCATCACTTACTTGAGCCTGAGACTGTCAAAATATACATATTCTTTCTTGGGTGCTAATTCTTCTATGATCGTTTCGTGTTGCCTCCCTTTTTTTCTTGAATTAAAGATATATTTTAGGATCAATAACATAATCAGCTCTATTGTGTTAAATAATTGGCTCTTATCTTATTTCGTTTTTGCTTTCATATGAGAGTATTGACTTTATTTGATCATACTTGGAATTCCTAGGTTATCAAACCAAGTGTTGTGGGAGGACTTGAGAATGCAGCACTGATTGCTCGATGGGCATATCAGCATGGAAAGATGGCTGTTATAAGTGCTGCATACGAAAGTGGCCTAGGTTTATCAGCATATATTTTATTTGCATCATATTTGGAGATGGAGAATGCCAAGGCATTCAAAGAAAAGAAGCTAGGAACGGCCCCTTTTGTAGCGCATGGCCTTGGAACTTACAAATGGCTTAGTGAAGACATAATGACGAATACTTTAGGGATATCTCGTGGTCTGCACAGTGGATTTGTCGAAGGATTTGTTGCTGATGCTAGTAAAAATCTGAAGGATGTTAAGATAAATAATGATGTTATCATTAGTACCAGTACAGGAGTTCCAGTCGAGAGGTATGAACTGAGGGTGGATGTAGATGGTTTCTCTCACTTCATAAGAATCCATGACTTTGGGCAGAATCCAGAAGTAAGCTTGTCTTTGTTTGTGATTTTGTATGTCCAAATCTACAAAGATGTAATATCTCCAGTTCTTGGTCAATTTCTTCCCTGTTTTTCACCCTGCTGTAATGTAATTCAGGGAAATGTAGCATTGTTTCTTCATGGATTTCTTGGAACTGGTGAGGAATGGATCCCCATCATGAAAGGTCTCTCGGGATCTGTGAGATGCATTTCAGTCGATATTCCTGGTCACGGTAGCTCAATGGTAAAAAGTCATGCTAGTGAGACCCAGAAGGTGCCAACCTTCTCAATGGAGATGATAGCAAAGACACTCTATAGGTTGATGGAGGAAATTACTCCTTGGAAAGTTACCATAGTTGGATATTCCATGGGAGCAAGAATAGCATTGTACATGGCTTTGAGGTTTAGCAACAAGGTAGGTTTCGGATAGTCTAAAAATTTAACATTGTTTAAGAATCTGTATATGGAATTTGAATGTTGTTCTACAGATTAATGGAGCTGTTGTGGTATTGGGGAGCCCTGGAATCAAGGATCTAATGGCAAGGAAAGTTCGAACTGCAACAGATGATTCAAAAGCACGAATGATTGTTAACCATGGACTAGAAGTCTTTCTGGAGAACTGGTACAATGGGGGCTTGTGGAAGAGGTGACTTTCTTAATAAACTACTACTTTTGTATTTGATATTTTTTTGAATTGGTTTTTTACCTGAGTATATATTATTGCATTGACTAGCTTGAGAAGTCATCCGCATTTTAGAAAAATAGCTGCAAGCCGCTTGCTTCATGATGATGTCCTTAGTGTTGCAAAGCTCCTCTCAGATCTAAGCAGTGGGAGACAACCGTGAGTTCATGTTGCCTATAACTATTTTATTTTCCAATGATTTGATTCAAATGGGATAACTTTTTATGAAATTGTTATGTACTTTGAAGAATAGGTCATTGTGGGAAGAGTTGAAGGATTGTGATACAAATATATTGCTTGTCTTCGGAGAGAAAGATGTCAAATTTCAGCAAATTGCCACTAGAATGTACTGCGAAATGAGTAAAAGCAAGAAGGGTGAAACCAAAATCATTGAGACGGTTCAAATCCCAGACGCTGGTCACGCTGTCCATCTCGAGAGCCCTCTCTGCATGATCCTCACTCTTAGGAAATTCTTAGTAAAAGTGCACAAAAGTTCTACAGAGACAGAGCTTTCTCAGAAGCTCTTGTTAGCACTAAAAGAGATGTAAAACAGATATGAAACAGATTTCTACAGAGACAGAGCTTTTTCTTTGAAGTTCTTGTTAGCTTCTGGTTTGATCATATATTTGAATCTGATTCAGGCTAATAGTACTCAATTGTTTAAAATACCAATTGTATTGAATCGTAGCTACAGTGATACGTTTTCAACAAGAATAAATAAATTGAGTTAAACATATAAATGTCTCTTGTTCCTGTGTCTTATAGGTGGGATTGTTATGGCGGGTTTGAATCCCTTAACACTTACATGTACAACCAAAATTACACGCACAGACACAGGTTCCAGGCTTGCATTCCTTAGGACAGTACTTCATGCATTCAATGTCTCCACTGCAAAAGCCATTTGGCTCCACTATATGACCTACTAGCGGCAAGCAGTCACAGTTCTTCTTTCCTTTGGGACATTTTCCGCGGATACAGTTCACGTCTCCATTCGCAATCTCTCTGGCATCACCTAAAGTCGAACCTTCATCACAATTACACACCACAAACTTCAAGACAAGACAAGAAAAAAGATTATATATTAAAAACTTATCATAGAAGAATTATTCGTAATGCTATGACTATTAGGAAGAATAGCAAGACAAGATGTGTAACATGTGCTTTCTCCATTGCTAGGTGCAATCTCAAAGACGTCGTCTTCTCTTGCTTATCTTGATTGTATAAGTGATGGATGAAGAGGAAAGCCAGATTGTCTTCTTTTAAAGGAAGTTATAGAGGCAACAAATCTTTTGTGTGGAAATTATACCAAGTTAAACCAGATACTATTCTATGACATATTGATTGATATAATATGTGAGATCTCTCCATATTAGGAATAACTTTATGACTTGTTAAATTTGTTTTTGTAGAGATAATTAAACTAACAGTAGAGATAACATTGTTTGTAATAAAAACTAGAGATACGGAGTATTTATAAACACAATGTACAAATGGTGAGAATGCTCTTACCAACCAAGCAG
Source organism: Lepidium sativum (assembly GCA_023374145.1). NCBI lineage: Eukaryota > Viridiplantae > Streptophyta > Magnoliopsida > Brassicales > Brassicaceae > Lepidium > Lepidium sativum. Next base: position 10,994 of record JAKUCM010001953.1, read on the forward strand.
AGTTTCAAAGTTGAAGATTTTTTCTTAACAAAAGTTAAATCGCCAAAAAAACGGTGGTGCAATTGACTTGTTCTTGATTAGGCACCAAGTGGTGAGTTCGAACCTTATTCTGCTACAAATAAAAAACTTATACTATGAATCGGGTCTTATTGATCTAATGGTTCTTGACAAAAAAAAACAAAAATCAAATAAAAGAAAAAGAAACAGAACATAAACTAGGACCAAATTGGTGTATTCAATTCCTGGTTCTTCCCTTGCTCTTTCATTTTCCTGTTATCCGAGAGTAAAAATGCAAAATAACACATCTGATTAGAACAAGAATCTCTGGTTTTTTCTCTGGCTATGACCACATCTTCCCTTGCTATCTGTTTTTTCTCTCAAATTACATATATGACTAATTTTTTATGTTAATTATCAAAATGTATATTTCTATTTAGTTTTACATTTCTTAGAGTACACTTCCGAGAGGAACAAATTTTTATTTATTAATTTTCTATTAATAGTTTTATTTATTTTTCAAAATTTGATCAATAACTGTTTATACACAATTAATTATCAAATTTTTGTAAAATTTGCATAATTTTAATATTTATTTATTTTAACCTACTTTTATATTATATTATTTATTTCAATTCTATTTTGTTTTAATAATTTATTTTTGTAGCTAATGTATTTGTTATGTTGGTTGTTGTAGCGACTGATAACTAGCCTATCAAGTGATTTCAAATGAGTAGTCGTGGACGTAGCTGCTTGCAAAATGGTTGCTTGTCACTGTAGCCATCAACTCCAAAAGAACAAGCCATTGATGTATTTCGACGATGTAAAACTCATAGAAAGAAGCACGAAGACAACACCAACGAGACTATGGAAATCTTTTAACAAGAATGCGCAAAGGAAATTATTAAGATAGAATCGGTTTAGATTAGTTTACTGTCAAAATTGAATTAGTCTTTTGGTTATCTATTTTTTCTGTTTAGCTTCTACTTCTTGTATATAAAACATGTAACAGACATTTTCGATTATTATGAATGAAGAGAAAATTCTTGTGGATTTTGTTAACCTTCTTATTTTCTAACATGGTACCAGAGCCGTTGAAGACAACTTCGAAGATCAAGATCCTTGCTTTCTGTTCATTCTTCTCATCGAATTTGTTTTCTCTTCGACGACTTCTTCTTCTTCGCTCTCGGTTGTTCCGCCAATTTCTTTCTTTCAATTTCAGCCATCTGCTGAAATTTTCTCTTCATGTCAATCATGCTACCTGCTAGAAGAAAGACAAAGCGTGTGGTTGCTAGTCAAAGACTCGCCACAAGGAAACAGATTCGCTCATCTTTCTTGGAGGTTCCGGAGCTGAATCGAACTTTGACATTCAATGCTCCGCCTACGGAACATACGACATCCGTCAATAATCTTGTACCGAAGACAAATCCGAGTTTGGATCGCTCTTCAATTCTGATTCCCGATGAAGCACCCGCGACTTCAATGGCTCCGAGTAAGTTCGAGTTTGATGGAATTCAATACTCTCCCTACTTCTTGACAAGCGCCGATAATCCAGGTTCCTCGATAATCTCTGAAACTCTTGATGGAACGAATTACAGTACATGGAACATTGCAATGTCGATAGCCTTAGAAGCTAAGAACAAACTTGGATTTGTAGATGGATCATTGATAAGACCAGATGAAAATTATGCTCATTATAAAATCTGGTCACGGTGCAATAGTATGGTTAAATCTTGGATTTTAAATTTTGTCTCAAAAGAAATCTACAGTAGCATCCTTAGGCTTCGCGATTCTGCTAACATTTGGAAAGACTTGATGTCTAGATTCCATGTTACCAATCTTCCTAGATCTTATCAATTATCTCAGCAAATTTGGTCACTGCAACAAGGATACATGGATCTTTCTACTTACTTCACAAAACTAAAGACTTTTTGGGATGATCTTGATGTAACGGATTGCACAAAAACCTGCAACAACTGTGATTGCTGCAAGATAATGCAAGCTAAACAAGATCGTTCAAAAGTCATCAAGTTTATTGCATGCCTCAATGACTCCTATTCCAATATTAGAAGTCAGATTATCATGAAGAAGACGATCCCAGTGTTGTATGAAGTATACAATTTGCTCGATCAAGATCACAGTCAAAGAAACAATCAACATGTTCAAAATACCTCAGTTTTCAACATCTCTGAAACTGTTCCTACATCTTCTGTCAATGTGAATGCCTCTTATGTGAGTCAGAAGTCTTCCCAAAGGCCAGTTTGTTCTCACTGTGGGTACACAGGTCACACAGTGGACAAATGCTATAAGCTGCATGGGTACCCTCCTGGTTTCAAACATAAGACTAAAGGCACTACCACGAAACCGACGATTGCACAAGTGAACATCTCAGAACAGAACAAAGGTGATTCTTCTGTGACAGGTTTACTTCAAAACTTGTCTAAGGAACAAATAGCAGGAATCATTGCTTACTTTCACTCACACATGCTTGATTCTTCGACTGTCTCTCTGCCTTCTTCCTCAGGAGGTACAATCACAGCAGACGGTATGACACTCAATTCTAACATTCTTCACCTTATTGGAATGTTGCAATCAACAAAGACTAGTATATCTACTTACTCTTGGATCATTGACAGTGGTGCAAGTCACCATGTTGCCTATGACAAGAGTTTATTTTCTAATATGAACATTTCTGTAGATAAACGTGTAACCTTACCAACAAGTGTTGACATTAAGATTGCGGGTATTGGTGATATTCGTATTAATGATGTCTTTCTTCTCCGAAATGTTCTTTTCATACCACAGTTTCATCTAAATCTCATGAGTGTCAGTCAGCTTACTCATGACTTGAAATGCAGGTTTATATTTGACAATTCTTCTTGCTTGATCCAGGATCCTATCAAGGCGCAGATGATTGGACATGCTAAGAGGATTTTCAATTTGTACATGCTTGATAGCAGCTTGGCTCACAACAAATCAAGTTCCAATTTTTCTTTTCTTAATGTTGTTGCTGACTTTTCACTTTGGCATAATAGACTAGGACACCCTCCTCTGTCCAAAATAGAATCTATCTCAAAAACTCTTGGCATTAAATAGAAATCTAATTCTAGTTTTCATTGCTCAGTCTGTCCTATTACCAAACAAAAGCATTTACCTTACATTTCTCATAATAATCTTTGTTGTTCTGCTTTTGATCTTTTACATATAGACACTTTGGGCCCTTTCTCAGTAGAAACAAACGAAGGTTACCGCTTCTTCTTAACAATTGTAGACGATCACACTCGTATGATGTGGGCCTATCTCATGAAGACGAAAAGTGATGTGTTGAGGATTATATCTGACTTCCTCAAAATGATAGAGACTCAATATATTGCCAGAGTCAAAGGAATACGATCTAACTATGCACCAGAATTGAAGTTCATTGAGCTCTTTCAATAAAAAGGGATTCTAACCTATCATTCATGCCTTGAGACTCCTCAGCAAAACTCTGTGGTGGAACGGAAGCACCAGCACATACTCAACGTGGCAAGATCATTAATGTTTTAAGCAAATATCCCTGTATCTCATTGGGGAGATTGTGTTCTAACAGCTGTTTTTCTGATAAACAGAATTCCCACTCCCCTACTTCAGAATAATTCACCTTTTGAAGTATTAACTGGAAAACAACCATCTTATGATTTTTTCGTGTTTTTGGTTGTTTGTGTTACAGTTCCACATCCCTGAAGCAGAGAAAAAATTTCCAACCTCGATCAAAATCATGTGTTTTCTTAGGGTATCCCTTGGGCTACAAAGGTTACAAGGTCATGGAGCTGGAAACCAATAAAGTTCACATATCACGGAATGTGATTTTCTACGAGGACATTTTCCCTTTCAAAGAGGAAAACTCCACTCCAAGTGATCTCTCCTCTATGTTAGGTAGTGATGTAGAGAACTCAGCTCCCGAATATCTTCATTTTAACAGCACAAGCAGTGATCATACAAAGAGTGATGACCCTTCAACTACAAGCACTAAAGATGGTGATATGGCAACAATCACAGAGGATGTAATAACCTCACGTTCTTCCAGGCAGACAAAACCCCCTCGTCATCTACAAGACTACTACTGCAATCTCACTGAGACTAATGCTCCATATCCCTTAGCGGCTGATATATCCTTCAATGATCTAAGTACAGAGTATGCTTCTTACCTTTGTTCTGTAATGCAGTTAGGAGAACCGACTTCCTTCTTACAAGCAAATAAGCACAATGAATGGATCTCTGCAATGAACGAAGAGCTCAAGTCTCTCGAAGATGCTGCCACTTGGGAGATAATGTCATTGCCACAGGACAAGCGTGCCATTGGCTGCAAGTGGGTATACAAAACAAAGTTAAAAGCAGACGGAAGTTTGGAGCGTCACAAAGCCAGATTAGTTGCCAAGGGATTTACTCAGCAACCATGAATTGATTTTGTCGACACATTTTCTCTTGTGGCCAAGATGACAACAGTGAAGACTCATCTGTCTGTTGTAGCTGCCAAGAAGTGGAGCTTGTATCAATTGGATATTTCCAATGCCTTCTTGAATGATGATCTCACAGAAGAGATTTATATGAATCTTCCACCAGGGTACACGCCAAAATCAGGTTCTGCTCTACCTCTCAATGCAGTTTGCAAATTAAATAAATCCATATATGGCCTTAAACAAGCTTCTAGGCAGTGGTTTTTAAAATTTAGTGAAGTTCTTCTTAGAATAAACTTTAGAAAATCTCAGTGTGATCATACATTTTTTGTTAGAAATATGGAAGGAGAATACATTGTTATTCTAGTATATGTAGACGATATTATCATTGCCTCAAACAATAAAAATGCGGTTGACTCTCTCAAAACTATATTACAAAACTGCTTTAAGCTACATGATCTTGGCTCCTTAAGGTATTTTTTAGGTCTTGAAATTGCAAGATCAGCTGCTGGAATCTCCGTCTGTCAGAGAAAGTAATCAGATTTCAATTGATCAGAAAGAAATAAGCATTAAGGACACTTAAATTAAAGAGATCTAAAACCTTAATCAAACATAAACAAATCTGGAAATCCCTAAGTTTTCCCCTAATATCACCCTCTCCTCAAGAACCCTAATTTAACTTACTCAGAATTCATGAAGAAGAACTTAAACTTAGAATCGGAAATCAATTGCATAAACTTAAAGATTTGAGTAAAAGATAATTTGATATTGCTTAAGAGAATCGAAAATTGCTGGAAAATATGATATATTAAAAGTGAAAATTCTAGTACAATTTATAGATCAACAAAGATCTTAAGTCTTAAAGAAAAAAAGGAAAATAACTTAAAAAGTAAAAAAGGAAAATTGCTTAAAGAGAAGAAAGGAAAATTCCCTAGAAAGAAAAATGAAAAATTCTTTGAAAAAAAAAATGGAAAGAAGGCTAAAACATTATTGGGCTTGCCTCTTTACATAAAGGGGCATTAATGGGTCATTTTCACAAAGAAGCCCAAAAGGTCAACTATGGCGAAAAAGTCATCATTCTGGTGTGAAGAATCACTCGACCAAGTGATGGTCGAGTGTCATGCTCGAGTGTCATGGATATATGTCAAATCTTCTAAATCACATCCTGAACTTCAACTTTAGGCCAGCCGATTTCTCATAGGTCTTCTTGTAGTCTGAAATACTTCATGAAAAGCTCTAAAAAGCACCTAAAAATACCCTTTATGCAATGTATGCAATGCTCAACACTAAGTATGCAAATTATGCCTAAAAGAACCTAAAACAATGATAATAATGCAAGTATGAATGCAAAACATGCTAAATAATGCCCCTAAAATGTGGTAAAATGCAGACACATAAACTCCCCCAAACTTAGTCTTTGCTTGCCCTCAAGCAAATATGCATAGAGCTAAGAAGGAAGAGAGGTTGCTGAGAATGGGAACATCTTACTTCAAATAGACAACTTATCAAGCTGAAAAACGGTAATCCACAAGTGAACCTTCATTCCTTTGTAAGAACCACAATCTACTTTCATCAAGGCTTAGCATAAAAACCGAGTACTCCCTAATACTTAGTTGGACTCTAAGAAACTCAGATTTGAAACCTATTTCTTTAAGTGCAGACCGCAAGAGGGGCTATCGATCAAAGACCTTAGGATTCAACTTCCTCAAATTCAGCTAGACACTATGAATTAAGCATTTTCGATCACTTCTTATTTCAAACTTCTACTCAAATTCGTACTTATTTCCTTCAGCTTTATCAATGAGACGCACAGTCCCAGTTCACCTTAGGCATCAATGTATTAGCTTTATCAATGAGACGCAAAAAAGTACGGGTTTACACACAGTTCCGGTCCATCTTAGGCAACATCAGAATGGTTTTATCGATGAACACAAGAAAGTACGGGTTTACACACAGTCCCTGTTCATCTTTGACCATATTATTTGAGCTGAGTTGTAAGAAGGATGATTCTATATTCATCTTATGCATTTCTTTTTACTTAGCTAGCTGAACCTAAGGAAGGATCTTATGCAATGTATCTCAAGCCCCTAATTTGGTAAAAATGGAATTCAATTATGAGGCAACAAATCTGGTTCTTTTTGAGACACAACATAAGTATCGGTTTCAAAGGTCAATGATCTACCAATCAGTGTTCAAGAGGAAAAACGCAAGTCTAAAAGTTCACTATGCTTACTAGCCAATCAACCTAGCAAGTCTGTCTATCATTAGCAAGATGATTCTCAGAACTCTACACTCAATCCTATATGAATGCAATGCAGCTATATGAACACTCTGTTTTTGATTGATGCTTTTTTTTGATTTTTTTCAATTTTTTATGGGTTTTCTATGCCTTAGATGATATGCAATCGAAAGAATATGCTAACTGAGAATATTTTTGGTTTTTCTATGCCTTAGATGTAATGCGAGTGATGAAATGCAAAGAATAAAAACTAAGAATCACAGACAACAAAGTCAAATTTCCCCTAGAACCCTCCCCCAAACTTAAATCACACAGTCCCTTGTGTGTATAAAAGTCCAAAAGAGGATCGTAGACCAGCAAGTCAAGAGAAAATATGCAATGGTATATACAATGAAGGGAAGGAAAATGGTACCTTTTAGTTGTTCCAGTATCCGGTGACTTGGTTACGCATGAATTCCACGTAACGAGCATTCTCCCTCTGACACTCGAGCTCAGCTTGCTCGAGTGTCACGGTCGAGTGTCGTAATTGATGCTCAACCTCAGCTTGCTCGAGTGTTTGGCTCGAGCTTGCACCTGCTGTGTCAGATGGTATCCTGTATAGGAACGGTGCGGTGTTTGCTAAGAAGTGCCTCACCGGTGTTGGTTGCTGGTGCCTCTCATGGTCCGTGGATACAGAACTGCGCCTTGGGCGAATTGGCTGTGATGACGGACCGCTGTTCCTTTCCAAAACAGCTACTCTTCTGCTCAGCTCCTCATTCTCTCGCCTTCTAGCCTCGTCATTAGCAGTCAGCTTTTTGACTTTCTTCATGAGCCATTTGTTCAACTTTTGCAACAAGTCAATGTACTTGTGTGCTTCTTTAATCGGGGCTCTTTGACGTGGTGGCATAGCGTACTCTTTGAAATAGTATGCCTCGGGATCTACCTTGTCACTTTCTGTTGGAGATGAGTGTGGTGGTGGACCGTTTGGATCATATAGAGCCTCCAGAGGTGGGTTAAAATCCGTTTTCTGCCCCATCCGTATTGACGTATATTTCCTGTTGGGCAGAAGCAGCAAAGCGTTTGGCCTTAATAAGTGATGAAAAGAGTATATAGGCTTACCTTGCACTTCTGCAGCGGATAAGAATTGACTCCTCCTTAGATGATCCAAGTTCATGAACCGAAGATATGCCCACTCTCTATCATCGATCGGAACTCCACATCTTTCCAAAATGCAAGTGACGAGTCCTCCAATGGTTATCTTGCCATCACGTCCACCAATCCTGTTGTCTCTTTCCAAATCGCGGTAAGTGACAAACTGATTTGTGAATTGGATGGTAAGGCCTGCTTTGTTTCTATCTCCAATGATCCGAGATCCGTCACTTTTTGTTCCGACAATGTTTTTTAGCGCAGTCACCAGTATTTCCATCTCTCCAAGATTGATAGTGCCTGTAGTAAAACGTGAGAATAAAGTATTTGCAAGGATCATGCGAAAATACCTTAAAGCTGGGTTTTGGATCAGAGACCCCTTCGATCGAGCTAACGAGAATCTACTCCTTGTTGAGGCTATGGAGAGCCATAGATCGTCTATTTCGGCTCTGTCAAAGTCGGGTCCATAGTTCTCGGATTCGGCTCTAGAAAACTAGAACAGGTCTCGGAGTGCTGCGAAAGTCATGCGATAGTCTCGCCCTCTTATTTCAAAGAAGATGTACCCGCCACCTTGTGTTTCTTGAAGACCCATATTCTCTGCATCATAGAGAACAATCTAGACTGTGGCGAGAAACTGCATGGTCTCTTCCTTATACGCACGTTCTGGATGAGATGCGAATGTGGACAGCCCACAGTTTTGTAAATTTAGATCCACGTCCCTAGTTATGCCCATTGCGTTTAACGCCTCTTTGTTTGGGTAGCGGGTTCCTATGAAGTCCATTCTTCGCAGATCATTGAGTGCTCTTGCTGCGTTGTGCTGTTTCTTCATCTCCTTCTCCTTCATTCCTACCTGAATGATCTCCCTCGCTTGCTCAGCTTCTTTCTCGCTATATCCTGATTTCCGGAGTATTTCGAGATCAGCTTCTAGATCCTCCTCTGCGCCTTCTTTGTTTCCCATCTCTGGATCATCTTCGTTCATGTATTCTCTTTCCTCCTCCGACTCATTCTCGGATTGTGTTACTAACCTTCTTTTCTCCCTTTTGTCAGGTTTTAACCCGCCCATAGAAGACTCTCCTTGATGAGGATTGCTTCTGTTCCGAGCGTCGTTCTTGGCCTTACGTCGGAGGAGACTAGCATGGTTGGCTTTGCGGTCAGACATGGAGTTTGTTTGTCGAAAAGGAAGAAGGAATTGAGACACTCGATCTTGACACTCGAGTAGCTATTGGTCGAGTGTCGTGGAGATGTTGAGAAAAGAGTGTCGATTTTCCTTAAAGAAGTTTCTGCAAAGAGAGAAAACTAGAGAGAGCTTTTAGTGAGAGAATGTGTTTAAGTGTGAATGAGAAGGAGAGGGTCCTCCTCTTTATATAGAGGATCAGAGATAAGGGGAATCTTATTCAAATTTGAAATTTGAAAGTGGGTTAAATCAAATCTTGTAAATTAAATGTGAAAGATAATGTATTAAAGATAGATTTGACCCGTTTTTCGCAGTAATTATCTCCCCCTTTTCATCTTTTGGCAGTTATAGGTGTGTAGGCATCAGAATAGGCGTGATGACGGGACACTCGAGTATGACACTCGAGCAGCTTTGGTCGAGTGTCAGTCTGTTAAACGACAGCATGACACTCGAGTGGGACACTCGACCAGGCGTGGTCGAGTGTTGTCCCATCATGTCGGTTCCGGTCCCACATGTCCTATCTTGGGCCCTACTTCCTGCAAAACACTCAAAATTCCTTCCAAGTGCATGTAAGATGAAATAGATGCAATTTAAAGATGAAAACTATAAAAGAAATTAAACCTAATGAATGTGAATGCAAATATTGAATGTATTTACAGAGGATACCTTTGGGATTTCCTCCCAACTGCGCTCGTTTATAGTCTTGAGCTTGACTTCCTCATCTTCATTGGAGATGAGGAGGCTCATCGAGAAGAACCGAAGTTCCCTCGGGAATCGTGCAGTCAGCCAAGTAAGGTTTAACTCTATGACCATTCACTGTAAATCCTTCTACTTTGTTGTTGGTCAAAGTGACTGCTCCATATGGTAGAATTCTTAGTACTGTAAACGGACAAGACCACTTGGATCGGAGTTTTCCGGGAAACAGCTTGAGTCTAGAGTTAAAGAGGAGCACTTGATCACCGGCTGTGATCGTTTTTGGCTGAATCTTCTTGTCGTAAGCTGCCTTGGTGCGATCCTTGTATGCTTTAAGGCTATCATACGCCTCAAGTCTGATCTCTTCTAGTTCATGCAGATCCATCTGTCTTTTTTCTTGGGCTGTCTTGAAATCGAAATTCAGAAGCTTGGTTGCCCAAATCGATTTGTACTCTAGTTCTACCGGCAAATGGCAAGATTTTCCATAGAGCAACTGAAAAAGTGTTCTCCCAATGGGTGTCTTGAAGGCAGTTCAATAAGCCCAAAGAGTATCGTCCAATTTTTCATCAGAATAGACTTGATCTGTCTATTAGATACCTCAACCTTCCCACTAGTTTGGGGATAATAAGGAGTCGCAACCTTGTGTCTACCCCATGTTTTCTAAGCAGGTTTTCGAAGACTTTGTTGACGAAGTGAGATCCTCCATTGCTGATCACGACCCTTGGTACTCCAAACCTGGGAAAGATGATGTGTTTGAACAGCTTTAGTACTACCTTTGCATCGTTTGTGGGAGATGCAATGGCTTCCACCCATTTGGAAACATAATCCACAGCAACCAGAATGTAATTGTTCCCTAAAGATGGTGGTTTAAAAGGTCCCATGAAATCGATTCCCCAGCAGTCAAACACTTCTATTTCCAAGATAGGATTCTGAAGCATTTCATTCCTTCTACTTATACCGCCCGTTCTTTGACAACTATCGCACCTGGATATGAACTCCTGGCAGTCCCTGAAGATAGATGGCCACCACAATCCAGACTGAAGAATCTTTTGTGCTGTTTTGAATGCAGCAAAGTGTCCTCCATATGTGGATCCATGGCAGTGTTCTAATATTCCCTTAACTTCTTTTTCCGAAACACACCTTCTGAATAGTCCATCAGACCCTTGCTTGTAGAGAAAGTGTTCATCCAAGAAATATTGCTTCACATCCCGAAAGAATTTCTTCTTTTGATGATAGTTCAGAAGCTTAGGCAGTTCTCCTGCTACCAAAAATTTAACTAGATCGACATACCACGGCAAACAAGTCCCTACAAGTTTCAAACCAATCGAAAAAAATCTTCTCTGACTGTGTGTCTGATACTCGACCAAAGGTTGATCGAGTGTCATGGTCGAGTGTCTGATAGTGAAACTCAACAAATGTTCTTTCGGCATGTCATCGTCTATAGGACGGGGTCCTTTCACCTGCATTCGGGAGAGATGGTCTGCGACACCGTTTTCTATCCCGGGCTTGTCAACTATCTCCATGTCAAATTCTTGCAGCAGCAAAATCCACCTAAGTTGTCTAGGTTTGGCATCCTTCTTTTTCATTAAGTACCTTAGAGCTGCATGATCTGTATGCACAATAACTTTTGATCCAACCAAGTAGGATCTAAACTTCTCGAAGGCGAACACTACTGCAAGTAACTCTTTTTCTGTCGTGGCATATTTCACCTGGGCCTCTTCTAGTGTTCTGCTAACATAGTAAATCACATTGAGCTTCTTATCCTTCTTTTGTCCCAGAACTGCTCCAACAGCGTAATCACTAGCATCACACATTATCTCGACAGGGAGAGTCCAATCAGGAGCTTGGACAATAGGGGCTGTGACTAATGCTTCCTTAAGTTCCAGAAAGGCCTTGAGACAGTCTTCATCAAAGACGAAGTTCGTTTCCTTGCAGAGGAGACGAGTTAGAGGCCTAGCAGTCTTAGAAAAATCCTTAATGAAACACCTATAAAACCCTGCATGGCCCAAGAAACTCCTAATGTGTTTCACTGTTATGGGAGGATATAGTTGCACCATGACTTCTATTTTAGCTCTATCAACCTCAATACCCTTTGCAGATATCTTATGACCCAGAACAATGCCTTCTTTCACCATGAAGTGGTACTTTTCCCAATTAAGCACAAGGTCTGTCTCGACGCACCTAGATAGAACCCTGCACAAATTCGACAAACAGGAGGAGAAGAAGGAGCCTTAGACAGAGAAATCGTCCATAAATACCTCAACCATCTCTTCAATCAGATCTGAAAACATTGAAGTCATGCAACGTTGAAAAGTAGCAGGTGCATTACAAAGACCAAATGGCATTCTCTTATATGCAAATGTGCCATAAGGGCAAGTAAAGGTTGTCTTTTCCTGATCATTTGGATGTATAGGGATCTGGAAAAACCCACTATATCCATCAAGGAAACAGTAGTATGAGTGATTAGCTAACATTTCTAACATTTGATCAATGAAGGGTAAGGGGTAATGATCCTTTCTAGATGCAGAATTCAATTTTCTAAAATCAATGCACATTCTATGTCCTGTAACAGTTCTAGTTGGGATCAAATCATCATTCTCATTCCTAACAACAGTGACTCCTCCCTTTTTAGGCACACAATGCACAGGAGAAACCCATCTGCTATCCGAAATGGGATAAATGATATCAGCATCTAGTAATTTTAAAATTTCTTTCTTAACAACCTCTTTTAAATTCGGATTTAATCTCCTCTGAGGTTCCCTGCTAGAGTAGGATTCATTTTCGAGGTGAATTATATGCGTGCACAAGTCAGGAGAAATTCTTTTAATATCAGACAATGAATATCCTAGAGATTTCCTAAACCGTTTCAACTCAGCAAGGAACATACCTAACTCATCATTAATGCATCATTCACTATCACAGGATATGTCGAGTTAGTTCCAAGAAACGCGTACCTGAGTCCGGAGGGGAGTGGTTTAAGGTCCACTTTTGGCGAATTAAGCTCCGACCAATCGTCTGGTTCGATTGAGGGTTGACACTCGACCTTGGTGTGGTCGAGTGTAGTACTCAAGTGTAGGCTGTACGAGGCTGGATCGGGATACTCGAGCTCAGCTCTGTCGAGTGTCATGGTCGAGTGTGTGGCTTCAGGAGTTTCTTTCTTTAAAGGCTTGCAAGAATCCAGCATTCTCTTGTAAACCTCTGTCTCCTTGTGCACGTACCCATCACAACCATCTTTTGTTAAAGCAGTACCAAGGTGATCTTCTTCCATTAACTCTTCGAACAGATCCTCTGAAAGATCGTCTATCTCTTGAACTACAAACAGTTGTCCTTCAATAGTTGGTTTCCTCATCACATCGCTGATGTTGAAGGTCATTTTAAAATCCTTCCCCAAATTAAGTTCAATTTCTCCTTTTGGTACATTAATAACAGCTCCTGTAGTGGCCAAGAAAGGCCTTCCAAACAACAAGGGGTCTTTAGGTTCTTCTCCCATGTCAAGAACAACGAAATATGTTGGGATTTCTACTCCTCCAACCTAAATCGGTAGATCTTCTAGAATACCATGTGGAATTCTAACCGATCTATCAGCTAATACCAAGGATATCTTGCAGGTTTTGTACTTGTCAAATCCTAAACGTTTGGCAATTGTTAGTGGCATCAAGCTCATTGATGCTCCTAAATCACATAAGCAACTTCTGAATGTGAGAGGTCCTAAAGAGCATGGAATCGTGAATGTTCATGGATCATTGAGCTTCTTGGGTACAACTTTCCTTTGTTTGACGGCACTGGCCTCATGTGTTAGCACAACTATTCCTTCAACTTCTTGTGTTCTGTCTTTGAATGCATCCTTCAAAAACTTCTGGTAAGGAAGCATCAGCATGACAGTATCCAGAATCGGTATCTTTACCTCAACGTCCCTCATCTGTTTTTCAAAGAGAGCCTTGTATTTGTCTGCAACATCCTTCTTGAATCTCTGTGGGAAAGGAAGTTGGGGTTTGAAGGGCGGTAAAGCGAACGGTTTTGGGTCTTTCTGTAAGTCAGTTGGTTTTCTGGGCTCAGGAGGCGATACTCAACCAGAGGTTGGTCGAGTGTCATGGTCGAGTGTCATGGTCGAGTGTCAAGATTTTTGGCGGTTCCGTGCTGATTTATGTCTGTTCTTCGACCAAATCATCCTCCCCTTCCTGAATGGCACTGTCCTCAGTGGCGTCTGTGTCCTTAGCACGTATTAGGATTTCACTGCCACTACGAAGTGTAATGGCGTTGGCGTGATACTCTTTAGGGTTTTGAACAGCTTTTCCTGGTAGTTGTCCAGTTGGTTTCACGGTTGATGCGGATCCTTGCTGATTCTCGACATACTTGGGGCGGCATTAAGAGTTTCAAACTTGTAGTTGAGGTCATTATGGGAAGCATCTATCTTAGTATGTACCTCAGCAAATTTCCTTGTTATTTCAGAACCTGTGGCTGTCTGTCCTTTCAGTATTTGCTGTAATATGTCCATGACCTCAGGTGTTTGTTGGGGTTAAGTTGTGTTGTTTGATTCGTAACCAAGTGGTACAGTGTGGTGGTGATGAGTTTGCTGGTATTGTTGTTTTAGGTTGTGGTTGGTTGTGTGGTTTGGGTGGGTATACTTGATCTTGAGGGTTCGCCACGTTGGTGTTTATGTAGGAAAGGTTTGGGTTGGATTTGTAGCTGTTGTAAGGCCTGTAGCTGTTTCCTTGATTCTGCACGAAACTGACCTCCTCTACCTGATCTTTGTCCTCTCCAACCTCGTCTGACTCACTCACATGATGCACCTGCTTTTGGTGAACTGAGAGCAACCGATCGAGCTTGTCTTGTATGGCTTTGAGCTCCTTTCTACTAACCATGTCAGGATCGGCTGTACCTCTAGGAGTTTGATCATAGTCTTCACTGTATTGGCCGTCTGCTTGTGCTAAATTCTCAACCAATTCCCATCCATCATCTACATCTTTGTTCAGAAAGTTCTCATTGCTTGCTCTGTCTAGCAACATTCGGATCTTGGGAATAACGCCTCTGTAGAGAGTGCTAAGAAGTGACTCAGTGGTAAACCCATGATGAGGACATTGGGATTGGTACATCTTGAATCGTTCACATGCCTCAGAGAATGTCTCAGAGTGGTTTTGCTTGAAACCGGAGATAGAATTGCAAAGTTTCGCGGTTCTGGAGTTGGAGAAGAATTTACCTAGAAATGCTTGTTTGCAGGCGTCCCAGGATGTAATAGACCCCTGGGGCAAGTGTTTTTCCCACAAGTGTGCTTTGTCTCCAAGAGAGAAAGGAAACAACCTCAGCTTTAAAGCATCTTCACTAACCCCATTAATCTTTGTCAAACTGGTTAGTCTCTCGAACTCGTCTAGATGATCCAGATGATCCTCGGAAGGCAAACCATGAAAGTTACTGTTTTGTACCATGGAGATCATACCACTTTTAATCTCGAAGTTGTTGTTGGCGATAGCTGGTGGAACAATTCCATGGCGTTGTGTGTGAATACTAGGAGCATCACCAGCTCCAATGTGTCTTATGCGCCGAGGACGAAGTCCTAGGTCAGTAGCTTGTACGTGGTCCTCCATGTCTACTTGATCCGGAAACTCCTCGTTCAATCTGTTCCGCTGTTCCCGCAAGTGTTCACGAGGCAAATGGTCTATGTTGTCGGAGTAGGAAATGAGATCTTCACAACCACGGGATCTGGTATTCATGCAGGTGTGTTTCTGTCAGTGACACTCGACCAAAGGTGATCGAGTTTTCTGGGAACAGAGATAATTTAAGATACTCGAGCTTAGATGATCGAGTGAGTTGATCGAGTGTTCCTGAAAACAGACAAAAACCAAAAACAAGGTTTAGAATGTAGTTGTAAAACTTGGTCTGAGGAAAGTAAAAATCCTAATTGTAGCTAACTATCACCCAGTTGGCAACGGCGCCAATTTGATAACAAGGTTTTTGCGGTGGTTGTCAAATACCCTACTGTTATGTAATCAGATTTCAATTGATCAGAAAGAAATAAGCATTAAGGACACTTAAATTAAAGAGATCTAAAACCTTAATCAAACATAAACAAATCTGGAAATCCCTAAGTTTTCCCCTAATCTCACCCTCTCCTCAAGAACCCTAATTTAACTTACTCAGAATTCATGAAGAAGAACTTAAACTTAGAATCGGAAATCAATTGCATAAAGTTAAAGATTTGAGTAAAAGATAATTTGATATTGCTTAAGAGAATCGAAAATTGCTGGAAAATATGATATATTAAAAGTGAAAATTCTAGTACAATTTATAGATCAACAAAGATCTTAAGTCTTAAAGAAAAAAGGAAAATAACTTAAAAAGTAAAAAGGAAAATTGCTTAAAGAGAAGAAAGGAAAATTCCCTAGAAAGAAAAATGAAAAATTCCTTGAAAAGAAAAAATGGAAAGAAGGCTAAAACATTATTGGGCTTGCCTCTTTACATAAAGGGGTATTAATGAGCCCTTTTCACAAAGAAGCCCAAAAGGTCAACTATGGCGAAAAAGTCATCATTCCGGTGTGAAGAACCACTCGACCAAGTGATGGTCGAGTGTCATGGATATATTCCAAATCTTCTAGATCACATCCTGAACTTCAAATTTAGGCCAGCGGATTTCTCATAGGTCTTCTTATAGTTCGAAATACTTCATGAAAAGCTCTAAAAAGCACCTAAAAATACCCTTTATGCAATGTATGCAATGCTCAACACTAAGTATGCAAATTATGCCTAAAAGAACCTAAAACAATGATAATAATTCAAGTATGAATGCAAAAAATGCTAAATAATGCCCCTAAAATGTGGTAAAATGCAGACACATCAACCTTGCAGCATACCATTGGACCCGAGCCTAAAGCTTAAACTGGATAGTGATGAGAGTCACCTGCATGATCCACTAGAGTACAAACGACTAGTGAGACGCCTTATATACCTCCCCATAACTCGGCCAGACATTACTTTTGTCGTCAACAAGCTGTGTCAGTTCTGCTCTGCTCCTAAACAATCTCACCTCCAAGCTGCATTCAATGTCTTAAGATACTTAAAGAACTCCATTGGCCTCGGTCTACTCTATCTGACAGACAATTATTTAACACTAAAAGACTTCACTGATGCAGATTGGGCCTCGTGCTCAGATACACGATGATCAACCTCGGGTTACTGCATGTTTCTTGGACCTTCTCTTATCTCTTGGAGGACTACAAAGCATGAGACAATATATTTATCCTCGGCAGAAGCAGACTATAGAGCAATACGTTATAGAGTGAATGAGGTTGCTTTGCTTGTCAATCTTCTCAAGGAATTTGAAGCTCCTCAACACAAGTCAATCCCTTTCTATTGTGACTCAACTGCGGCCATACACATTTCAAACAATGCAGTCTTCCATGAGAGGACTAAACACGTGGAACTTGACTGTCATAAGGTCAGAGAAGCAGTCACTAATGGTTTAATAAAGACTTTACATGTCTGTTCCCATAATCAGATAGCGGATTCCTTCACCAAAGCTCTTCCTTTTGGTCTTTTCCATGATCTAAGAAGCAAGATGTCATTGATTTCAATCACAATGCCATCTTGAGTAAGGGTATTAAGATGGAATCGGTTTAGATTGGTTTACTGTCAAAATTGAATTATTCTTTTGGTTATTTATTCTTTCGGTTTAGCTTCTTCTTCTTGTATATAAAACATGTAACAAACATTTTCGATTACTATGAATGAAGAGAAAGTTCTTGTGGATTTTGTTAAGCTTCTTCTCGTCTACTAGAAATCTTCTCAGAAGCTCTTGTTAGCAATGAACGAATTGTAAAAACTATTTGCAACATGAAGACTTAATTGCAAATCTGGTTGTAATTGTATCAAGTTCCAATTATATAGAGTAGTGGTGCAAAAGATATATTGTTCCTCTGTATCGTATAAGTAGAGATTATGGTGGATTCCAATCTCTTTAACCCTCACAGAAACAGGTATTATTAATACAGTTACAAATCTTATATCTCTTACAGATCTTTATGCAATCTTTATCACTCCTGCAAATCGCATTGCTCTCTGTCGCCTGCAAAAAGTTACAGATCTTTCCATCATGACATTTTCCATCGATGCATCACTTCTTCATTCGTCATCACTCTTGCATCACGCAAAGACGAACCTTCACAAACACACAAATACACAAATCTTCAACAAAAGGAACAAAAGCAAAACATTATATAACATAGAACTTATCATAAAAAGAAGCCTTACAAAATGCTATGACTATGAGGGAGAACAAGAAGACAAGCTTGAGAGATGTTTTCTCCATTGCTAATTTGTAACCTCAAAATTTTCTTGTTTATTGTGATTTTACAATTGAGGAAAAGAGAGAAGCCAGATGGTCCATTTATTATATAGAAGAAAGTTAAACTGGAAAAAGTCTTTTGTTTAAAGATATTACCAAGTTTAGTCAGAGACAATTTGAATTTGATTTCACTTTTGTTTTGGTCCGACTAGTGAGATCTCTTCCTTTAAGGAAACTAGGTGAGTGCCCGCGCTACGCGGCGGGATCCTTTTTAAAGTTATGTCATTTTGTTGCAATTTTTTAAAATTTTGGGAGAACTATGAGAGGTTTATTACGGAAAGAGAAACAAATGTTTTAAATATTGATGAACAATATTTCGGCTGAATATTTTGTCAATAGTCGAGACTACTTTAATGAATATTGGTCATGTTCGAGTGGTTGAACTTGTTCTTCTCGGTTTCTTTCTGTAGAATATAGAACCACTAAAATTACAACATTGAAGTATTCTGTACATTAATAAGGGTATTTATTGTATATGAAATTACATGTAGCATGATAGTAAAGATTGTTGAAAATCTCTTTTAATACGACATTTATAATGACTGATTTGTTTTCTTTTTGTGTGGTGGCACTCCAAATATGTAGTCCTTCTTTTGATGTGACGCGAGATAAAACCACATAGAGTTGGCCATGACTAAATACAGGCTTGGGTCGAAAGATACCCACATTTTGTAAACTTTGGCCTTGACTTTTGTTTATTGTCATTGCATAACAAACTCTAACTGAGAATTGTCGTCTTCGCATTTTATATGGACAATTTGTATTTGTCGTTGTCATGATGATCCTTGGTATAAACACTTTTTTCTTGACATTGGTGTCGGTTAGTACCTCTGCTTCAAGTGCCTTTTCACCTAAATGAGTAACAAGCATTCTAGTTATGTTGCATAAACCTTGCTTTTGGTTTATGTTTCTTAGCAATATGATTGGGGCATACTGCTTCAAAGGTAGGTGATGATTTGGTAATCCCGAACACTTGAGTGCATTTATGTACTATGTAGTGTATACAAGATTAACTCCATCAAGGTCATCATCATCGGCGATACTGTCAGCACTAAGATACTCTTTCATGTCACCTCCAAATTTTGCTAAGAAGAAATCATTTAACTTATCAACAATTTCATTCCTTGGTGTTAGGATGGCACGACCTCGCAGATATGCACGGTTTTGGAAAGAGTTTTCAAGATTTGAGAATGTTGCTTCCTTCATTTCTCTCATTGAGTTTTCTCTTTTTTCCAAGAGTAATGTGTCTTCGATCTCTATATAGTAATTTTCTAGAGACGCTTTGTTCAGAGTATTGACACTTTTAGCCTCGCCATTCCCGACTTGTAAAATCCATGCAACAAAGTTTTTTTTCGTCTTGCTTCACTCTCATGTTTTTGGTAAGGGTGGCAACGTAAAAAATTTGCCAAATATAAGATCTATTAAATGTTTGCGAGAATTTTATCTTGTCTACTTCCTTGTGAGATGACTGGTAATGTTTGTTTGAAATCTCCGCCTAACAAAATTGTCTTTTCCCCAAATAGTTTCGCTTCTGCATCTGGATCAGTAAAACTCATTATATCTCTTAATGTGCGACCTAATGCTTCAAAAGTGTGACGATGTGCCATTGGTGCTTCATCCCATATGATTAGATCTGCTTTCTCAACCAATTCTGCGAGCATTGTTCTTCGTTTGATATCACACATCGAGTCTTCATGGAGAAATGATGGTTACTTGTAGGACTGCATGAACTTATGAACTTATTGATATATTAGTTATCAATTTGATATATTGATATTTTTGAAAACCCCCTTTCAGGGGAAAATTTCCGAGAAAATAATGAAGCAGGTGTAGTTTTTTAAAGTTTGGAAATAAGGCAAAATTATTGACCTCTGGTTTATCATGTATTATGGCCTCATGGACCAACGATTAGGCGGAAATAAAATTGTACATTAGGTGAGAGTCATTTATTTGTTAAGCATACTGATCGAAGAAGTAGTGGAAGGGAGGTTAATTTTTGTTTCACAGAATTGTATGGATTTGAGTATGTTAATTTTTTTATGATGATGTCGTTTTAACTTATGTGATGTGTGTTTAATCTGATAATGTTATTGGTTGATTATAGGAAATTAAATTGCTGATGTGTCAGCACCAAAAGAGACAACCCTGCTTTTATATATATAATGACTTTATAATTGGATTTTGTAGAGTAAAAAAAACTAACGGTTAAGATACATTGCTTGTAATAAAGACATGATGAGAAATGAGTATATACAACACAATGAGTACTAATGGCGAATGCATTTGCTGGGAACTCTACGAGAAATTTCCAAAGTGAAAGATATATTTCCTGTAATATAAGCAAAGGAAACAATAGAAAAAATAAGCACAATAAGGGCCAAAAGTGATACGTTCAACCTGTGTACTCTTCTGATCTCCATGTACATGCTACTATCTTCACACACAGAATGGTACTCTGGATTTTCCCTTGTTCTCTCATTCTTATGTTCAAAGAGAGCAAAGACCACATAAGGTTAGTACAAGAGAAGTTCTGGTTTTCACATCCACTATGATCAAGATTTTGCTTTTTCCATCTTTTTCTGAGCAACAAAAGATTCAACTTTGCAGAGACTTTCCTACTACATAAAAAAAGTACTATGCATAACAAAACTGAATACCTGCTTGATCGTCCACAGTATAAGATCCGTTTCTTTGGTACTTATTATCCGCCGAGCATTGATTCAGTCTTAGTATTTTGTTTTCCTTTGCCAAAGAATACAGCTGGATAAAAAAAAATGCGTCAGCAATGCTTGGCTTCTGTGTCCCTGAAGAAAACAATTGGGCACGTAGCCTATAACGTACCTGTTCTTTTATTCGTTCCCTTTCGATGGATAATTGTATCAGCATATCCATCAAAACCTTGTTCCTTGTAGTTATTTCTTGTGCATATCTCTCTTTTTCATCATTAGCTAGATCCAGCAATGCTTCAAATGTTTTTGCTTTGTTCGTCAAAAAGGTCATGTCTCTGTTGAGTTCAGAGTTTGTAGTGGAAAGCACAATACATTGCTCCTCCACTGTCTCCGTTCTACTCTCAGCTTTTGAGGCTTTAGACTTGAGATCTTCGATTAAGGTCTCCATATCCCATATTGCTGAATACAACATGTTCTGCTGTTCTTGACTTGCTTCTGATGATACCTTGGAGTTTTGTAATTGAACCTCTAATTCCCTGACTTGCTTCTCGAGTGAGTTCACCTTCTTTGTCTTTTTACCATCAGCGTCTTTTAGAAAATTTAGTTCCTCCGTAAGTTCAAGATTTGCAGCAGTTAGCTCGTTAATCTTACTTTCTCCATTCTCAGCTCTGCTTTCAGCCTCGAAAAGGTTTTCTTTGATGGACTCATTTGCATTTTCCATTTCAGCAAGGTGAACCAAAATTTCTTGTTTAGAGGCATTGACACTTTTCAACTCAAGCTCGGTATTTTTCAGCTTTTGCTCAGCTGACTTCAGATGTTCCCTCAAAGTGAGTACTTCTGAAACTATCTCTTTACTTTCTTCAATTATTCCCTCAAGCTTTTGCACCAGAAAATCTTTTGTTTCGAGTTGTACAGTGCAATCTTCAAGATTGGCCTTAAGTTTGGATTGCCGTTGGGCTGAACCATTAAAACTAAACTGGAGAATCTGTATTTTTCCAACAAGTTCCTTTGAAATACCCGTAAGCACCTCCGAAGAATTATCTGCCTCTAGAAACTGTCCCCATATAAACTCTGATGCTTCTTCCATCCGGGAAGATACCTCCTCTGTGTAGTGTAGCTTAAGTTTCAGTTGTTCTTCATTTTGCTGGAATTCCAATAATTTCTTCTCAAGGTCTAGCTCTCTTGCCAATGACTTCTCCAGCATCCTCAGAGAATTTTTATGCCTTATATCTGATGGTTTCAGCGCATATTTCTGCCTTAGACTGCTTCCTGAAAATTCCAATGACTCCTGGTTTTCACCTGCCAAACATGATTGTCAATAATAACCAGAAGCTAAGAGATCTGAAGCACAAAAAATCTTTAAATATCAGATGTCATTACTTGCTCCATTTCTTATATAATCAAATGTTCTTCGGAGCTGGGCTAATTGCAAAGTGATTTCTGAGGCTTGTCCCCTAGACTGCTTCAAAGATTCGGCAGATTCACCTAACTTTCCTTCAATAACTATATATTTTGCGTGTTTGCAAGATGATATCTTATAAGAAGCGTCGACGATTTGGGCTTCCAGCACATCCAAAACCTCGTCCACCTCCTTCAACTCCGATTCCAATATACGGCATAACAGATCAAATGTTAAAGCTTTTTCCAAGGATTCTGCAGAAGAATCAAGTGTCCCCATCCCTTCAAGATCATTATCCCAAGCCAAAAGGTGCACAAGAAGAACGTGCAGGTTTATCAGCTTTTCACTAGTAGAAGCTGAGTCTATCTCTAGTTTCGCTAACATCTTCAACATTCCATCTATCTCTTGATTATCCTCACTCCTACTAGACAAGGCTTCAAAATGCTCTTCCCGAATTATTCCCTCCATCCTTGGCCTGGAAACCAAAGTTTCAAAGCTTAGCTAGGAAAAAATCTGATCTAGAACATGGTAATGAAGACGATTACATTGTGAGCGAGTTTGTGTAGAAAAATGGATAACTCAATCAAAGGCACTATCTTTCCAATGCCTACGTAAAGGAAAAAGAAATGGAGCGAAGGCTCATCTTTAGTACACTAGTTCTCAATTAACAAATCCCGTTGCAAGAAGAAGATAATATCAAGCAAATTAAGACCTCTCTCTCTCTCACTGCAATGCTCTCGAGCTGCAATAGTAGCACCCTAGTCATAGCACAAATCTTCTGTATAAAAACAATCATTCATCAAATAAAGCCCAGAACATCCAACATTATCCCAGTAACAAGAACGCTTCTCCCGTAAACACATTATAGTATATGCAATCAAATTAACTTGCCAACTTTTGGACAAAACTTAAGGAAATTGAGAAGTAAGTACCTTTAGTTACATCCACTTGTCAAGCTAAGACCAATAAGCCAAGTCAGTTAGTGTTACATTGCTACATATTAATAAAGTCTCAGCATTTAAAGAGATAGACCAAGAACTATTACTAATTTAGTAATTCAGTACCACAAGATTAAACTTAAAGCAGAAAAAAATATCAAAAATTCAACGAGAAAACCAAAAATGGTCGAGCCCGTTCACTTGGAATAGACAAAACAGAGAGTTCGAGGTCAAACAGGATCTGGAAAAAGGAAAAACCTTACCGACAAAAATCTGTAATTCGGGTAGAAGAAGAAACCGATCAGCCAGACAAAAAAAGAGAGTTTTTCTCCGTCAACGATGATCAGTTTTAACTTTCTTATGATCCAAGTGAACTGGTACGGCGATTTCTGGCGTCAGAAAATGATGCTAACATGCGCAGGCTGTTTACAGATCAGCTAGCTATAAAGAAAGCGCGCGCATGATAATCTTGCGTACGTTAGCAGGGGGCCTTACTAGTGGTGTACGTTGAATTATTGGTAAGAGAGAGAACGACTGCTTAAGCTGCTCGTATTGGTTACAGCCAAAAGGGCCTAACAATGACAAAAGAAAAAACCCTTGAGATGTCCTATATAACTAACATTTATAATGGTAATCTAAATAATCACCGTTTCTATAAACATTTTTTATTTTTGTGGTTACAACATTTGAGAAAGAGTAAAAGATTGTGCTAGCTTCTTAAAAATTACTATTAGGAGAGAGAATGCGATTATATGCATTTAAAAGGTTTGATAGTAGAAATACAATTGAAAAGATATGTTTTACGAATATTACACCAATTAATTAAAGAGAATGTTATTGATTGCTTAAGAAAATTAATATAAAACCAAAATACTCAATTCTTTTAATACTTGTTAGAGATGTCACAATTCAACATCTCTATTTATACTTCTAACACCTTATTAGAATATGAATATAAATAGTTTTTTTGTCAACAATATAAATAGTTTAGATAGCACCAAATCTTGTTTAGATATTTCTTTAACAAACTAATTATTCCTATCTTCTAAATAACTTATTCACTAAGTTATCATATCTTCACAATAACTCTTAAATTCTTGTAACAAACATTCTCGTCCTTGATCAGTTCTAAGAACTTGAATCCTTGCACTAGATTCCTTCTCAACCACGGTTTTGAAAATTTTAAACTTCTTAAACACTTCACTCTTTTCTTTCATTAAGATAGTCCACATGTACCTTGATTGCTCTTCAATGGGAACAAAAACATACATATTTCCAATAATTGTTTTTGGTGAAACCGGTCCACAAAGGTCACCATGACCAAGTCCCAAAATATCCGAACAATAAGAGCTACATTTTGGAAAGAATTTTCTAGCTTGTTTTCTGAGTAGACAAGATCCACATATTTTATTCTTGATTTTTAATCTTGGGGAGTCCTCTCACAATCTTCTTAGAAGCCATATTAGATTTTATATCAACATTAACATGTTCTAACCTTGCATGCCACTTGCTTGAAATACTTTCTATAGATAGACGAACTTCTAGACCTCTTATATCCATTTGAACATTGTAGAGTCGATTTGGATTTCTTTGTCTTGAAACCTAATTTTTCTTCCCGATCATACATTGTCAAATACTTTCCTCTAATCTTTATATCACAACCGGATTCAGCTGCTTATCCAAGACTAATAATATTACTTTTAAGACCCGTAATGTAATAAACATTAGTAACAAGTTTCTCCTCACCGATTTTGTCCATAAGATTAATCGATCATTTCCCTTTAATATCAATCCAAGAATCATCATCAAACCTCACATTTCCCGTAATTGATTCATCAATCTTAGTAAAGTATCGTTTATCTCCCGTCATATAATTACTTGTTCTATTATCAAGATACCAAGTGTTTTTTTTCGTTCAAGAGAATAATCTCATGAACAAAAAGTTCATCGACTTCTTGAGTGTCTCGGTTAGAGCCTTTTTCTTCTTGAGTTTCTTGTAACTTGAGGAATCTATCCGGAAATTTAGAGGCATAATGTCCATAGTTGTCACATCAGTAACGTATCACCTTAGACATGTCAAAATCTTCATTATTTCGACATCTACCTTTACCACGTCCACGGCCTCCTCTTCCTCTTCCTCTTCCTCTGCCCTTCATTAGTATTCCTTGATTGATTATTACCCTCCACATACATCAGCTGCTTTTGTTCTTTATGAGAGTCTTCTTCATCCTCAAGAATCCTCTCTTCGTATGCTTTAAGTCGTCCTACAATCTCTTCAAAGCTAACTGTTTTTAGATCCAAGAGTTGTTCAAGGGAAGCAACCATAAGAAAGAATTTCTTTTTAGGAAGACACTTAAGAAACTTTTTAACAAGTTTTGATTCTTAAACTTTTTCTCCAAGAGAATATGGTTTAGATGAAATTGTACATAACTTATTCACAAACTCGTCGATTGCTTCGGTGTCTTTCATCTTGAGAAGATCAAACTCGGACATCAAGGTTTGTAACCTAGCTTCTTCAACACGTTCAACTCCTATGTTCCGAGTTTTGACAGCCTCCACACCTTCTTCGCGGTTTTGTTCTCTCCAACTTGAAGTATGAGTTCCTCCAATATAGGTTGGAAAAGAAGAGGCATTGCCATGTTGTTCTTCTTTTTATCATTTCTTTCATCCTCAATTGCTTCCCATACTTCATGAACATTAAGACATACTTTCATTCGCATAGCCCAAACTGTATGGTTTGTAGCATTAAGCATCATATACACTATAGTCGAAGAGCCTCCTCCTCCTTTGTTCTTCTCAGTTTGTCTATATATCATTTATGCTGCAAATTACCTTAAACTTCACCAAGTTGACGTTCAGACTCCCATAGTTTATATTATTGGTTTTCAGTCGATTATGAAAACTTTTTTATTATTTCACCTTTTTGACTTCTCTACTTCAATCCGCTAGAAGAAGTCTCAAGGCTCTTGATTCTATTAACCATAATCATATCATTACAATATGTATTATAGAATGGCACGTGAGTAATTTTGAAATTAGATTACACTTAGGGTATCTACTCTAATGATTATATGTGAAGGGTTACAATAAATGATAGATTAATGCAATTGAAATAAAATTGTTATTCACGTATTAACAAAACATTGTGTAAAAATATAATAATTTGGGACTAAGACTACCTGTAATGCATTTCTCTATTTTCTACTTTAAAATATAAGAAATCTATAATAGAGATGTTTTTATTTCAATGCATTCTTCTATTTCTCACTATAAAAAGAATATTCTATATATATATATATATTTCATTTTTACTCTAAAAATGTTACTTTAAAATAGAGGAATAAATAACTTTCCATAAATATAGATGAAATATCATTCCTTTATTTTAGAGATGGGTTAATGTAAATTTACTCTAAAATAGCATTTAGAAGCAAATATAAAGATGGATTGGAAATGTTTTAAGATGTCAACAAAAGATTTGAAGCACTACTGAAGATGCTCTTAGGTTATAAATTATTCGGACGACGTAGTAGTATGATCTTAGTGTAAAATTATCTTCAATAGTTATCTTTATTTTTTTCAAAAATGAAAAAAAAGTTTACTCCAATGATTTATTTCATTTATTACTTCAAATAAATATTTATATAATATTTTAATCTATCATCTTTATTACTAATTTTTAAATTACTATTTTATTTTTTAATTATATATATATATATATTTAACTCACATATATTAATTTTAAGTAAATAACTAAAAACAGCTCTAGTAAAATCATGAAATTTCATTAGTAGAAAAACAAATGCTAAATATATAACATACTCTTGATAATTATGTATTTTTAATTTATGTTTTGCTATTTGTTTAAACCATGTTCTTGTATTTTATATAATAATATATATTATTGTTGTATTTTATAATTTTTTCTTGTATTTATTAGCTTAAAATTCACTAAAATTAAAAAAACTATTGTTTCCGACAATACAAGTAAACATGTATATATGTAAGTAAATTGTGTTATACATGTAAGTTACATGTTAGATATATAAGTAAACATGTATATATATGTAATTAAATTGCGTGAACATATAAGTTACATGTTAAACATGTAACTAACGAGTACTTATGTATATGAGTACTTATGTATATTAGACACGTAATTATGTACAACGAATACATGAAAAAATAACTAATGTTATATTAAAAACAATATAATGGCCCTATGAAAATTATGTTATATCTGTAAATTTATAAATTAACAATTACTAATAACAATTTAATATGTTTTTGACACTATAATTTTAGTTATGTAATAGCAATGTTTATACATTGACGTGTATAAAATACATCTATAATAATAATACATATGCAACAAAAAATATTTTAGTAAAAAAAATAAACAGTTTTGAGTGAATAATAAATTATTTCTTTTTAGTCATACTAAAATTAACCTATTTATTCAAAATTTTCAAATAACCTATAAGAATCAGAAAATTGTCATAGCGCTTGAATTTGATGGTCGTTAACTATGGAATATATAACTAGTGTTACTTACGAAACTAATAAAAACTATAATTTCTTGTCGTGAACAAAATTTAGTAACTTAAGAAAATAATATTTAATATTTAATTAAGTTGAAATGAAAGAGTATTAGAAATACACGCATGTGGTGATGATGGGTGGTTTAGTTAGTAAAATCAAGGACTCAAAATCAATATTCTATCTCTCATATGAATCTTACTTGTAAGAAAAAATATTTTTAAAATGACAAGGTACATAGTAACAATAATAAAGAAACGAATAAATATTGAGAATAAATAATGCAGGATAGGCTTAAACCATAACTCAAAAAGTAAATATATATATATATATATTAAACTATTGTTAATAACTAGGAATTTTTTTTAAAATTAAGTGTATGGGCTGGAGATTCCAATATAAAAAAGGTTTAATAATTTTTAGGTCTTTGGAAAATTGCAAGTCCCAAGGCCAACTAATGATGACCTCGATCTTTGTGCTAACCTGACCGTCCATCTACTCTTCCTTTATTTTATTTATTAATCATTTTCTCAGTATTTAATACGTTTATACTTGTTACTAATAAACACAATTTGAGTAATTTTTAAAAATATCCATTTTAAAAAAGAATATGGTTTAAGGGATATTTTTAGAATTCTCTCCAATTTTACGTAAGGAATTAAAGATTAATTATTTGCATCAATTTTCATTTACCTAGTTAATTATATACCTCGAGATGTTATTTTTATTCGAAGTAACATTTGGACAATCAAACAGTAAATCTTTTGGATGGAGTTTCGGAATCAAAACACCACAGAGGTTACTGATCAGGTAGCATGTTAGTTAAACTTTATGAAAATGAGTTTTTTTTTTTTTTGGTTTTTTATAAACACTCTCTATTCATAAAAATTTGATGTCTTGGAAAAAATAAATTGTTTCAGTTGAATTTTAAATATTTTTATCGAATTTTATTAATTAATGATTAAAAATACAAATTTCAAAAATATTAATCAAGTTTATTAAATTACTATTAATATAGAATTATTAAAAATTGTGTATTACAAAAACTTTATTGCCCCTAACCGTTTCTCGTACCTCTATTGAAACAGAATGGTTTCATATATATTAATAATTAATTATAAAAAAAATTTCAATATGTGTATTTATTTCTTTTTTGTATTTTTTGGTAAAAATGTTTAATTTAAATCAGTTTAGGAATGCAAATGGTTCTTAGCCTAGTGGCAGATGGTATGTCCACATAAGGCAGTTATTTACATAACCAGAGATCGAGTCTCCCTGCCTACATTATGTAGGAATTTGGCTATTAGACCAGTCAGTTGTAACCCAACATAATTTGCCGTTGACAAAAAAAATCAGTATATGAATAATGATTTTTTCCCAGTGATCTTTGACCGCATTTATATTAGTATTACTTAAACGGTGATGTTAGCTTAAAATTTAGTCAAATAGAAACATAGAGTTTATCTATAAATTTAAATTTAAGACCATAGAAATCGTCTTCTAAATATATAATTCTTTTATTGAAAACTTGATTTGCAATCCATCAAGTTATAACATATAATAACATCTTTTTATATATACTTTATAACTTTTGTAAACTGCAGCTTTTGATTTTTCCATTTCACGGTTATAGATGATATTAATAGAACAAAAATATGTATGATACATTAAAAATGTATAGTACCTAACATAAACAATTTATAGTAATGTTAGTAAGAGTATAATAATAAATTTTGGAAAGTTTATTGAAGACAAGATCATTTATTGTTCAAGCATTAATTTTGAAATTTCTATTTAAATCATGAGTAACTCAAGCACTGAAATATAGAGTATTTAATTTTTAAATTTACTTAATTTGATTGGAAAAAATTTAAAATTCTATATAAATCTAGAAGATTTTCTTATGAATTTCTAAATTTATTAGAATTCACCTTGCAATAAATTTTCTAATATTTGGGACATGTTTTACTCTATGACCGGGGTGCAAGGCTAATTTAAGAAATGAGCAAGAGTAGCAAGTATATAAAGATTGTATGACTTTATTGCGCTGGAATATGCAAATTGGAATAGGTGGGTTCAAATTATTAGGCCCTTAGCTTTTATTGTATGACTGTCCTAAATATTTTTCTAACAATAGCAATTCTTATTAGAATAAAGTTTTTAAAAAGGTATATATCATAACTCAACGCGAGTGAACATAAAGACACTCGGGTTCTCACAACAGAGATTATGAAATAGCCTTAATAGTTTTTGGTATTTAATTTTGTCATAAACAACATTTTTTTTTGCCAACGACAATTCGACAGTAACTCGGAAAAAAAACCCTGATCATAAACCAGACACGCGGCCTGCCTTAGTGAAGGCGTCTGCTTTATAATTCAGGCCTCTAGGAATTACAGAAAGCGAACAAGAGAAGAACCTAGATGCAAGCCTTCAAAACTCTTCTTGATATGAAAAGAACGCAGGCCACTCCTCCAGATTCTGAATAACGTGGTAGACTGTCTCGCAATCAGATGAAATCTGCACTTCTTGAATGTGCATCTTGAATAGCGCCTCCATCGCCCATATCACCGCCTCCACCTCCGCATGCAGAGCTGATAAGAATTAATGAACTCGTCTTGATCCCGAACATACTTCTACCACTGAATCTGGAAAGCCAAAACCATCTGAACCATGTGTAAGGCCAGTATCTTTTCAGGACGCATCCACATAGCATTTATAGCTTCTCTCT
>JAKUCM010001954.1:0-40281 GCA_023374145.1 Lepidium sativum
GCTTTTAACAAATAAAATACGATTCAATCTAATAAAGTTGAGTTTATTTCTCGAATTCAAACTTGCATTCTAAGAGATGTTTATGTATCTTATTTAAATTTTGAAACATTACAATTATCAAAAAATGCAAATGCAAAAGTGCAAAAATTATCAAAACCTTTTCCTTTATTTGTTTTGGTATCACATAGTAGCTTCGATTTTTGTGGGAAAATTTTGAATTTATCGATCCAGTTATTATTAATAAAATAATTTATCTAAGAATGATTTTTTATAAACTATAAAGGCTCAGTTTTACGTATTACCAAGGTTTCTATTTTGATAGTTTATATTAATTTAATACTGAAAGAGTTGTACTTCTAGCTAAACTTTATTTTTCTTGTAAATTAAAAAACAAATTAATTAGAATAAATTATGTGCCTTTTTTTAACTCGAATGGGGTACGGTACAAAAGTGTGTTGGACTCCTTATATTAAGGGTTGGAATGTCACAATGTTGGAAAGCTTTTTATGATTTGCTAAATGGCATTGGGAATGAAAATTATAATTGAGTCAAACTATTAATATTATATACTATGATTTATATACATTTTGGTTCTTTTGGAATTATATCTTTGACTAATACAACTGTATAATACATTTGTGGTCTGACCACGACAATAGGAGTCACATTCATGCAAGCGTTCCCTTTCGCCAAAATTAATTTCACAGCATCTATTATATATGTATCGAATAAATTTCTAAATTAATAAATTAAGAGCCGAACTCTTCAAAATCTTTTTGGTTGGGTGATTAAACCTCTCAGTTAATAGTTTAAGTATATGGAGTTCGATTCTATATTATTATTATTAGTAATTTTTAAAGAATTTCTTGAATGAATTTAGAGAGAATCGGATGTAGCCTATATAAAAAGATATTGTAGAATAGTTTATATATAACTAATCATTTGTATGGGTGTAAATTTATCCCAAAAAGCATAATATGTAGAAATGTCTGTATAAACTCGTATAAATAAATTTAGAAGATTTTAATTGGAATCCGGAAAACACAATTTTAAAATGTAATGATTAGTAAAACGCAAGAAAGTAGGAAATGTTTATTTCGATGATTTAATTAATCTTAATTAAGAATTGGAGTTAGAGACAAGGTTAAGCCATGTAGAAGAATCTGACGACCCTTGACTCATCCACTAAGTTATGTGGGCCAAACCTTCCGTTGGACTATATGTATATACATCATATGTTTAGGTATTAGTAACGTTAAGCTAAAGTCGGTGATAATGTCAATAAATTAAACATAGATACTCATTTTTTAAAGTAATTTTTATCCCAATAACAGGTAATAAATTAATTAAAGACACATACACTTATATATGTAGAAATTGAATGCTACAGTTTATATATACGAAAGTTAACTAGTGAGTATATAAGTTGTAATTCAATATTAACAAAAAAATATTCATTTTTTTTGTTATCAAACAATTAAGAGTAGTTTTCCCTTTTTATCAAAAAACTGTTTCGTGGTCATTCACGTGCAATATTTTTTGGTAAAAAAATCGCATATATTTGTATTTCCTTTGCAGCAACTTTGTGATTTTATATTTTTCGAAAATAGGATAAATAATTCAAAAAACATATATGATAAACCCGATAGATAGGCAATGCGCACGATATCGGGATTGCACTATTGTCCTTTTGAACACTTTAGAGATGAGATCTTTTAGTCAAGTTCCATGTGATCGAGTTTTTTGTGGGTTTCAAAAGGAGAATTTCGTCACATTTCTCAAGGAAAATAAAGAGCAAAGAAAAACTAAAGAAAAGTTTGAACACGTAGTATAAGCCAAAACCTTTTTCTTATAATGTTTTTTATCGTGCAAATTATCTTATAACATATTTAGTTTTTTGAGGATTCCAGAAAATGTGATCAACAAACCAATTCAAAAAATTCATTTTAGTTTACTGTTACATTATTATTTTTCCTTCTATGATATACTAAAGTAAAATAAATTTACAATAATGAAATACATCAACTAGCAGAAAACTAGATATTTTCGGAAGCATAATCCGAAAAAAAATTAGAAAAAACCAAACACAAAAAATATTTAGAGAATCGATAAATTTAGAAAGGGATACTATTAGGAAATACTATAAGTCAGAACAAAGAAAAATTTGGCTGAAGAGAATACAAAATTTCTTATAACGAATAATATTACATTACAAATAAAAATCTATACTTTAAAACCGATACGAATAAAATCACATAAATAATTATTGTTAAATAATATCTCTGATAAATTAAAAGTACACCAAGTGATTCTAGTTCAGTGATTTAAACTTGGTATCAAAGATCTAAGAGATCATAGGTTTGATTCATTCGGGAGGAATTTTTACATGAACTTTCCGGCTCTCAAAGGCATTATAGTGCAAGGGTGATGATTTGTGGATCTTCATGGTCGGAAGTTCTGGTTATGTCGAAAATAATATGGGTCTCCACTAATCAAAATTAATAATCTTTTGAAAACTGAAACTTCTAAATTACAAATGAAAAGAAATTACGAATAAATTAATTAGTATCCATAGTTGTTATTAAGCCTGGGCATAATATCCGAAACCCGAATTTGAACCCGATCTAAAATACCCGAACTCAAACCGAACAAAAATCTATAAAATACCCGAACGGGTTTTACATTATGAAAATATGGGTATCCGAACCCGATCGGGTAAAACCCGAACGGGTACCCAAAATACCCGAAATATATAATATATTTGCACAATTTATATATATACTTATAGTTACACAGATATTTAAAATTATAATTACAAATTTAAAAAAACTAATCAATTTATAATCAATATAACATTATAAAACTAAAATATTAAATAGTTTAATAGGTTATGATTTTTAAAACTGTTTTTTGAAAATATTTTGATTAAAAGATTAGCTAAAAAATTCGGATAACTCGAACCCAACCCGAACCTGACCCAAAATTTGATACCCGAATCCAATCTGAACCCGAAATTTAATACCCGAGCCTGATCCGGACCCGCAAAAAATACTCAATCAGATCTTAGATTGGTAAACCCAAAATACCCGAAACTCGAAAGACCCGACCCGATCGGGTACCCGAATGCCATGCCTAGTTGTCATAAGTAAACTCTTTATTCATGGTAAAGCTAACTCAACAACATATCTAATGTTAAAAAAAATTGCATATATAGTGCACTTCGAGTATAGTTTTGTATAATTTTTCTTGGTTAATAATCTAAACTGAATTTTTCTCTTATCAATAATTTGATCGACAATTTCTAATTTATAATCTAAAATTTATTTTTAAAATTCTTTTTCTAATTTATTATATACAGTGGAGAAATATTGAACATATGATACTAAATCATTGCTATATCATTTTAACCACAAAATTAAAAATAATTCAAAAAATATAAATTGGAGTTTAAAATAATGTTTTCAAACAGTCATCCAACCATTTATTGGAATATAGTTTTGTACAATTTAATAGGTTTTTATTTGCTAACTACAATTTAAATAAATTAAGCAAAGTGTGATAGTTTGTTTTTATTTCCAACCATTACCATTTGCAAATATAACAATTCTACAACCCCACAATTTTTTATTATACAAATAAAATATATAATTACAAATAACAAAATTTGTGTATTCTCGTGTTAAATATGGACACTCAAGTATCTGTTTGGATTCAAATCTAACTTTT
The DNA here is from genome assembly GCA_023374145.1 of Lepidium sativum. Lineage (NCBI taxonomy): Eukaryota > Viridiplantae > Streptophyta > Magnoliopsida > Brassicales > Brassicaceae > Lepidium > Lepidium sativum. Next base: position 3,727 of record JAKUCM010001954.1, read on the forward strand.
CAATTTTTTAATTCACTTCTTTAATATTTATTCCAGACTTCTTATGGATTGAGTTTGGATCAATATAAATCGAAGATGATTAGATTATGATTGTTTGTTAAGGATCCATATTTTATTCGAAAATCCATTTGATTCGGATTTATGTATTTTTAAAAAAACTAACTATGATTAAATAATAATAATTATAATAAACCTCTAATAATATTCATAATCTAAATAAAAGTGAATAGCAAGTGGCATTTAGCCTAGTGGCAGGTGGTAAGTCCACAAGAGGCATGCGCACTTGCACATCCTGGGATCGAGTCTCCCCCTTACATTTGCAAGAACTTGGCTAATGAGCCGGCCATTTTTGGTCCAATGTTGACAAAAATAATAATAATAATAATAAAAAAGTGAATATTTTGGATTTCTTTCGATTCGATATGGGGTATAATATTGTTTATTTATTAATTAAATTAATATATTAAAATTCACAAATTCAGCTAGATTTCATTGTTATCATTTGATGTTAATTTATTTTGCTAGATTCCGCAAAAGAAAAAATTCACCAAATTTCACAATTCAGCGATATTCAATTATTATCATTTAAATTCGTAATAAATGAATGGAACATAATAATTTTTTTTGAAAAAAAAAGATAATAATAGTCTATAACTAATCAATTGCATGGGTAGACATTTTTCCCAAGGAAATATTTAGGTAAGATATTTGTATAAACTCTTAGATCAATTTTGGGGACACTAAATCATATCCGGAACTACACGAGAGTTCTAAAAATGAAATGATTAATATAACTTAATAAAGTTTTTCTAAAAAAATTGATATTTATAACTTAACAAAGTTGAAAAATATTTATTTGTGAATTTATTAATACTTTTCATCTCTTTTAATAATTGGGGTTAGTGACAAAGCTTAAGCCATATATAACAATCTGACGACCCTTGACTCTTCCACTGAGATTATAAACTTGATGTGGGACTAACCTTCCATTGGACTATGTATTCATCATATTCTTTCTACGTATTATTATCGTTAAGTTAAAGTAAGTAATGATTATATTAAACCAAGCATAATTCTTTGTTTATCATAAACTAGATCAACAAAGTCTTACATATATATATATATATATAACGAAAATGTCAATCAAACTATGATTTTAGTAAAACGGTCAAAACAAATACTCAAATTTCAAGTTACCAAAATCATACTGCCTCCGTTTCATATTGATTGTTATTGTAGGTTAAATTTTCTATTTTATTTTAGTTGTTATTTTCATTTTCCAATGCATTTTTTATATAAAATAACTTTATTTACTCCTAATTAAATAAATAAAATATTAAATGGTTTGGAATTCTAATAGTTAATAAAGGACATAATATAACATTTAACTCTTTTTTTAATATGTATGAAATATTGTAAAATGACAACTAATATAAAACGAAAGAAGTATATATTTTATGTTGACTATGTTCTAAACCTTGAATTTTTAATTGATTGAATTGAATTCCCGGCCTTAAGAAAATTTTAAACGAAAATCATTAACTCCATTAATTTTAAGTTAATGATTTTATGTTAGATTAACATACGCGTTTCAGTTAAGAAGAAATATAATTTTATTTAGTTTTATCTAAAATAAAACATAGAGCTTAAGCTAATTGGAAATCATTAACTAGGTTAGTGATTTCCATTTAAAATTTACTGGCAGGAGAATTTGGCTCGGTTAATTTAAAATTTAGGGTTTAAAAATATTCAACATAAAATACATAGTTTAATTTGGGAACCTGATAGTTGAGTGTTTGTTTGTTTTCTTTCTCAAATCCTAAATTTCTTTTACATAAATCAACATTTAATCACTTGATCGATACCATCTAATTCTTCATACAACTTAAGTTTTTAGTTATTTTATATGATAATTTTTATGGCTTTCCAGTTTACAATTAATCAGTAGTTAATGGATTGAATAATGTCTTCTATATATTACTTTAGACCAAAATGAACTTCTAAATCGTTTTTTAGTTTATTTTATATTTCGTATATTAAACTTATAATGGTGTGTTGTTTCAAAATAAGATAAATAATATAGAAAACATATGATAAAATGGGATTGGCATCGTGCAGGATGTTGGGATTGCACTATTGTCCTTTTGAACATTTCCGAGTGGAGAAACTTTTAGTCAAGTTCCATGTGATCGAGGCTTTCTTGGGGTTAGGAAAGGAGAATTCCTTCACATTTCTCAAAAACTAAAAAGACATTAAAATTACAAAATATTGAACAGCTAGTGAAAGCGAAATACTCGTGTTTAATAATAAAAAAAATCTGTTTTTGTATGTTTTCTTCTATCGCTACAAAAAAATAACTACAATTATATTGGAACTATAATATTATAATAATTTGTGATCTTTATATACAATTTTGTTACAAATTTTATTTGTTATGAATTATTGTGATTCTATTTCGTAAAAATTTGTGATAAAATTGTTACTAAATTTATTCTTCACAAATATATTATGACGTTTTTGTTACCAATATGAATTTGTAACACTTTTATTGTAACTATTTACAAATCTTTACAAGTTCCTAACAATATTTTTATATTATAAAGAAATATATGTTGTTGTGACAAAATATTACATTTCAATATAATTTTTTCTTGTAATAAAAACCATGAAGAAATTTATTAGTAATTGGTATTACTAAATTATTTTATTTATAGTAATGCTAATTGAGCAGCAAATCCAACTAATGAGAGTTGGAGTATAGTTTTGTATAGTTAGTAGTGGTTGATTATCTCAGTTGGAGTGTAATATGATGTTTTCAGTCTGTCATCCAAAGTTCTTTTTTTTTAGGTTGTTTTCATTTGCTAAACTTTTATTTGAATAATTAACAACTATGTGACTACACATATAATTTTCATATGATTTTCTTTGTTTTAATATAAATCAATGTAAATTTAAAATATACAGTTTATCATAAACTTATGATGTCTAACATTTTTATTTGACACTTTTGATTTTTTTTGTTGCTGTTGTCCTACTTTGATGTCTATTGGGATAGTTCAGTAATCTGCTCAGACATAAGAAGATAGAACTCCTTCTTTGACAGTCGTGTACTAAATTAATAATTAAACACATAAGTTATGGAATATAGGTAATTATTTAGAAACTCCAATCCTTTTGTTTACTATTAACTTTTTAAAAATTAAAGTCATGGTAGTCAAACCACACTCGTGGCAATTAGTGCAACGTAATTCATCATAATTATATGTAATTATATCCTAAATTATCTTCATGCTCTCCATGTGCTCTCTCTCTCTCTCTATCTAATTACTTTAGATCATAATTATAGGTTGTTTACATCGTTGAATTATTAAAGGCATAGATACGACTATTTGACAACATAAAAATACACGACTTTAAAAATTCTATATATAACTTTTTTAAAAAATTTAAAAGAATTTGGAGAATGTTATTTTAGTTAAGAACATACATACGTTTGAAAGTCGAAAGATAGGGAACCAAAGAAGGCAACCTTTTAGAAACGAAACACAAATGGATACTTCAGCAAGAAAAGCTGACCAATGAAAAGTGAACACGTAAGCTAGAAAGAAGCCCCACCGAACCTAGTACGCGCATACTATGTGGGGCACTGTCGATGACACGTAAGATACTGTTGCCCGCACGCGACAACCGAGGAAACAAAGTAACTGTGGGGGCCTACTAAACAATCGAATGCTTTGCTTACGTGTCGTGATCCCAGAGATGGAAATTGTGGGAGCCACGTGTGTTGTCTGTTGGATTGTACGGCTACGATTTGCTACTTAAACACAGAGCGAGAGTGTCTCTGTTGATCTGTGTGGTCAAAAAGAAGATCTTCTCTCGTACGAACCGTCTGATTTTGGATTGGACGGCTGATTATCAACTGTCAGTATGTGATTTAGACCATGACCCTCCTTCCCGTTTCTCTCTTCCTGTTTTTCTATTAACCGCGATAAACCGATCCGGTTTGTTTCTTCTATTTTTGATACACACATTCAAACTGGTTTGCATCGACATTGGACCGACTAATCAAATGATTTGCCTAGACCAGCTCATTTCCAGATGGTCATGTGGTTGTGATGCTGTAGATTTTATACATATAAAGAAGTATAATTTAATTTCCATTAATGTTATAATCAAAATAAATGTTTACTTGTTTATTTTGATACGAAAATAATCCATCTAAATTACATATACTCCCTATGTTTTTTTCAGATATTTTAGACATTTCACACATATTAAAAAATCATTAATTGTTTTTATTTTTTCTAAGCAAAATATAGTTTATCACAATTTCTAAAATATTTTAACCAATCACAAATCAATCTGCACAACTTAAAGAGTCAAAAATACCAAAAGTACAATAAATTTTGCATAGAAATTTTAAAACATCAACTAAAAATAAACAAATTTTATTTCTAAAACATCAACTATTAAAGAATATCATTTAACTTTATCTTCATTGATAATATAAAAAAAAAATTGGATCCATTGATCTGCGACCGGAAAAATAATCCAAATAACTTCTCGGGCAGGTTAAAGCAACACTTTCAAAAGAGACATAAGATGGTTCATTTCCATTGAGGCCATCTGACTGAGTCTGTCGAAGTCTTGTTAGAATCTGTAGGACGGCTCGAACCATTGGCTGAGTCATGCCAAATTAACTCCATCTATTCAAACACAGTAAAGTTAATAACTAGAGCACATTCAACAGACAAAAGATTCAGAGAAAGTTATACAAACCTCTCCTACAACTACAGTATCGCCTTCTTTCACGCCCATATTCCTCAAAGATTTGTTCACACCACAAGCATCAAGCACGTGTTGAAACCTTTTGTCTGAATCCATGTACCTATCAAAACACAAATCTCACTGACAGTAGTTAGTGACACTTGATTAGTTAGAATGAATTAGATTTGGAATGTAGTTTAGCTTATACCGCCAGTTAGTCATCTGGACAAACCGCTGAAGCCCAGCTCCAACTACATGCCACGTCTTGGTACCGCTATCACGGAAGATCTCAAACTCATTAATGGCTGCTCGTCGTTCCTTATCTATCTTCTTAGCTACATGGTCCAGGTTCTCATTCACTTGATTAAACAATGCTGTAGCCAAGTTGAAAAGAAAAACCATCAATACACTGCATAACCGCAGTTTCATCTTATGATTGGCAAATTAAATGTAGAGGAGACCTTTGGGTTCTGGGTTAGCTTCTCTGTATTTCTTCAGGAGTTCATAAACAGACGAGATTACTTCATGAGTGCCATCTCTTTGTACTGCACTCATACAAAAAGGTTCAATTCCACGGCCACTAAGTGTTTCCTTAAACATAGACCACTTCTCATAAGCATCTGGAAGGTCCATTTTGTTGTATGCCACTACGTAAGGCTTCTCGGCGATATCAGGGCTAAAAAGTTCGAGTTCGAGACGAACAGCTTCAAACTCAAGTTCAGGTTGCGGAGCTGAACCATCCACGACATGTATCTTTACACCACAAAAGAGAGGCTCTTCTTAGACAACATAAAAATAAAGTATAGAGCTTGAAACTACAGATGGTTGTTTTACCAGTGCTGAACATCTCTCAGTGTGCCGCAGAAATTCATGGCCTAAACCAAAGCCTCTGTGCGCTCCTTCGAGTAAACCAGGAAGATCTGCGACCACCATTGTTGAATCATAATCAAATGAAACCACACCTAGATTGGGAAGTAATGTGGTGAATGGGTAATTTGCTATGGTTGGCTGGGCGGCACTTATCACGCTCAACAAAGTGCTTTTTCCTGCATTTGGAGCACCCACGATCCCAACGTCTGCGACCAGCTTCAGTTCCAAGTCGAGCCACCTATTGGAATATATGAAGTTATAATTCAGAATCAGAACTTCCAAGAACTAAACCGAAATATAAAGTCAATTACATTTCCTGGAAAGCAAACACACTCTCATAACTCTCCACCAGCATGATAGTTTTTGGAATCTAAGACTACTCAATCCAATCTAAAGATAACCCATAAATTCATATTCATTTATGTAAAACACTAGCATCCCTGTATCAACAGAAACAATACCGCTTGCAGAGTCAATGAAAAATCCATATCCATATGAAAACTGTTTGTTGCCTAGCAATTGCTTCTAAGAAGTTTTCATCCTAGATTAACAGGGATCGTAACCTAGCCCGGAGAGTCAAACAAATTTAGAGGGTAACACCCTCATGTTCATGTAAGCATTAAGCTTTACTAAACAACAGAAACAGAAATCATAGTGTATCCTAGGGTCTTATGCTTCTAAACCAAAATAAAACACTTGCTTCCCGTAAACAATTTAGATTCTGTGATCAGTTCATCTTTGCAGAGGTAAGATCTATGGGTTGTGCAAAAGGAGTCCATTTCAGAGTCTCGACTACTTGCAGTGAGTTTAAGTCCCAAATTTACACATACTTCCTAAACTAAAGCTTATTCCATCAACCGGCTAAAACTGAAAACAAACTCGGAACGAAGAGAAAACAACCACTTACATTTCAGGGCCTTCTTCACCATTTTCAGCAATCCTAGGTACTTTATTCATCCCCGACTTAAACGAAGCATTCCCTCTTCCACCTCTCCCTCCAGGCAACAACAAGGCTCTCTGCCCCGGATGCAGCAACTCCAAAAGCACTTCCTTCTCCTCCTGCTCCTCACCCTCCGCCTCAACCCCAACTTCTCTAGCCTGTCTAACCACCGTCCCAGGAGCCACTTTAACCACAACATCAATTCCTTTAGCTCCACTCTGCATCTTACCTCTCCCGTGTTCCCCTCTTCCTGCCCTGAAATGCACACTCTTACGAAACGGCAACAACGAATTCATCGACCCATCAACTTCTACATACACATTTCCTCCTCTTCCTCCATCTCCACCTGAAGGTCCTCCAAAAGGAACGAACTTTTCCCTTCTAAACGCCACCACACCGTTCCCTCCGTCTCCAGCTTTAACGTATATCTTTGCTCTGTCGAAACACCGCATCACCGCCGGCACTCCTTTTTCCTTCACCCCAATTTCATCTTCTTCCTCTTCCTCTTCACCGGAGAAACATACGACTTCTCTGTCCTTCAATTCAGATCCTTCACTCTCATATTCCTCCACATCCGTTTCATCACTATACTCAAACACTTCGTCATCGAAATCTTCTTCAATAATTGACCCAGAATTTCCTTTAAATACATCTAATCGTCTGTAATTTCCCCAAATATCTTCATCATCATAACTCTTCGTCTCTTTTTCTTTATCTCCTTCCTCGTTTTCCTCCCGCATTTCAATTTTTTCCTCAACCCTTGCGACATCTGACTCAGATAACTTCACTTCTTCTGAGAATTTTAAATAGGAAGAAGAAAGAAGAGAGACATCGGAAAAATCTTCCCTGGGAGGAAGACGCGTATAAGTGGTGGCTTCGCCTCCGGCATCAGAAACTGGCTGGAGTTTGTCCCCGCCTCGAGATTTAAGCTCAACTTCGCGTTGGAGTTTCGTTCTCCTAATGTTCCGGGTTTTTCCAGAGACATTGTTAGGTTTAGCGAAGCTCTTTTTCGTCCTGCTGGGTCGGGCTAGAGCTTGAGTGAAGACACAGTTAATGGATATGGAAGCCATTTTTTTATGCTTCGTTTTTTCTCTTCAATAATTATCTAATGGGATTTAATGGGATAGGCACAGATTTTGTACTCAATAATGATTTTATTTAAAGTTTTGTACCATCTTCATAATTAGTGAAAGTAATGAGGTAATACCCAAAAGTGGTACAAAAATAAGGGCTTATATTGCAAAAAAGAAGAAACTTTCGTTAGCTTTGAAGTTTGAAGCTTGGATATCGCAGCTTAGAGAGCTCGAGAGAGAAAGGGGCGCTCTAGGGTTTCTGTAGTTCCTGATTCAGTTTCACCATTCGCTTTAGGGGTTTATTCTCTCTGCTTCATTTGGCTGCTAAAATTTGTGACGATCTGCGTGATTATTATAAAAATGTATAGCGGATCTAGCGATGGCGAGAGCCATGATACGCCGATGCAAAGGAAGATCCCACCGGCGTCTTCAATGCTTTGGGTCAGGAATCTACGACGGTATATTGGTTCCGGCGCCGGATTAGGATCCGAAGCTTTAATGGGTAAGGTTCCTTTTCTGAGGATTGCCGCGTTTTGGTTGTTGGAATAGTCTCTGTAGTTTTTGTATCTTTTAGCTTAAGACAATGTCCTAATATTCAGAACATTTTTACTGTTTAATCGTATTTTCGAGTTCGTTGTGTTTTCTATATAAGTAATTTACTGAATTGTCGTCCCGTTGGAGAAAATGTACCTTTGTCTATGTATTGAAACACTATGTTAACCGTGATAGATCTTTGGTATTGCTGAGTTTCATAAGAGGTTTGTGTTCATTGTTATGCAGAGCTTGAGACGAAGAGAATCTTGCTCGAGATATTTAAAGAGAAGCAACAGAAAAGCCAAGAAGCAGGCACCATACCGAGCTTCTACAAGAAGGCATGTCCCTTACATGGGTATTTTGCATAATAAGATGCTTGTCGGTGCATTTCGTGGCACTTACTGGGTTAAATTTCTTTCCCTTAGAATGTCTCAGACAATTAATCTATATTCCTTTACTCTTGCTTCAGAAACCAGAAGAAGGATCTATTAGTCAAAGGGTCCAGAAACTTGCTAAGTACCGTTTCTTGAAGGTATAGATTCTTCATCGCTTGCTCTTATTTCTTCAGAAAAAGGTTAACGTTTTTGCTCAGTTCATTATTTTGAATTAATTTCCACAGAAACAATCGGATCTTTTGTTAAATGCTGATGATTTAGCTGCTATGTGGGTTTGTTTGAGAGAAAATTGTGTGATCGATGATGCCACTGGTGCGGAAAAGGTCATTTATCTTTCGTAATACATTTCTCTAGAGCTGATTTTTTTTATCTATGTTAACAATGATGTTGATATTTGTGCTGTCTTGTCCATGTAGATGAACTACGAAGACTTCTGTCACATTGCCTCTGTATGTACTGAACAAATTGGTCCCAAATGTCGTCGGTTTTTTAGCCCATCCAATTTCATGAAGTTTGAGAAGGATGAGGCTGGGAGAATTGCTATTTTACCGTTTTATCTTTATGTGATGCGAACGGTGAGTCTCTTTGGAACAGTTTTGTTTATTGTGGCCTGTCGCAGTGAGCAATATTGGGAGTTCTGTCATTGTCCTTTACATTTGCTTTTTCAATTTTCAATTTTTCAATGTAATTTTGTTACTGTGTTTGAATGACACCAACTATGTTTTGATAACCATACATTCAATTCAACACTGTTCAGGTGTCGCTTACACAAGCTAGGATTGATATGAGTGAGCTTGATGAAGACTCTGATGGTTTCCTTCAATCTCATGTAAGTACCCAAGTGGCTCTAAGGCTTTGGATGTAGAATTGGCGCAAGATGCTTTAAGTAGTCGTCCACTCTGCTAATGGTGCAAATTCTAAAACTCAGTTTCTTACAAAATAGTTGCTGTTGTTATTTTTAGGAAATGGAGGGCTATATTGGTGGTCTAATTCCTAACCTGGCACAACTGAGGGACATGCCTCCGGAATTTAATCAAATGTATTGCCGCATAGCTTCCCAGAAGTTTTTCTTCTTCTGTGATCCCAATAGGCGAGGTAAGCAACAAAGATATCTCATAATGAGAAATTTTGTGGAACTAGTTTTCAGTCACCAGAATGTGATATTTTTTGCGTACAGGAAAAGCATGTATTAAGAAGATACTGCTCAGTAACTGTTTGCAGGAACTAATGGAATTGCATCAGGTAAGTTTAGTTGAGAGATGAATGAATACAGCTCTGTCACCATATAGTTTCCACTTTTAGAAACTGCTAATTTTTGTATGCATTTCTGGTTGTCCCTTGGGTACTTTACATTAGGAAAGTGAGGAGGAAATCACAGACACGGAACAGGCAGAAAATTGGTTCTCTTTGACTTCAGCTCAACGCATATGTGGTACGCGTACTATTTTTTCTTAATATATACAAACCTTGTTTATGTCTATTAAGAACTTAACAGAAAGTTGATCATGAGTGTCTCTTTCTTCTGTAGATATGTTCCTCGCACTTGATAAAGATATGAGTGGATCACTAAGCAAACTAGAGCTCAAAGAATACGCTGATGGGACCCTAACTGAGATTTTCATTGAAAGAGGTAAAATTAAGTTTTGTAGAGATAACGATCAACAATGATAACCATGCCTAATATATATTCCCTTCATTTTAATATCAACGACAATTATGAATAAAAAGGTTCCTCATATCACTTAATTCTCTTTTAGTGTTCGATGAGCATGTTCGACGTGGCAAAAGTGGTGCACGCAACTCTCGGGACAAGTCTCGGGAAATGGACTTTGACAGCTTCCTCGATTTCGTTCTTGCTTTGGAGAACAAAGATACTCCAGAGGGTTTGACATACTTATTCCGCTGTCTTGATCTTCAAGGGAGAGGCTTTCTCACTACTGCAGATATTCACTCTCTTTTCAGGTAATAATCCATATCAAGTGCGTGAATCTGTTTGGTTTATTACTTTTTAGTAGATTTCCTTTAAACATATGGAAGTAAAGAAGGGGAGCATCAAAGAGATGTATGTTATCTGATACGATCTTCCTAGATAAAAAAAAACTCTGCATTTCCTGCTTGCGGAAGCTGAGCTTTCTTCCGCAGTCTCATATCTGCAAAGATACTAGCTCATATAAAGCACAGCCTTGATGTGTGGTAATGCCATTTCTCTCTTCTATATTATTGTCTCAAATTCCATCTGTTAAACTTGCAGAGATGTTCACCAGAAGTGGATAGAAGGTGGGAACTATGAACTGTGCATAGAGGACGTGCGGGACGAGATCTGGGACATGGTGAAACCTTCTGACCCCTTAAAGATTACTCTGGGTGATCTCTTGGGATGTAAACAAGGTGGAACCGTTGCAAGCATGCTGATCGATGTGCGAGGCTTCTGGGCTCATGACAACCGTGAGAACCTTCTTCAAGAAGAAGAAGAACCACCTGAGGAAGAGTCTCAGTGATAATTTTATTCTGTGTCTACCTTAAGAAAAGCTAATCATTGAGATCAAAAGTCTCCCCTAGTGAACAGTTTTATCTCTACTCATGTGTTTTATCTCTGTAATAACCTTATGAGTCAGTGCAATATAATGAAATGGCTGTTATATCCTCACTTCTCTTCTTCTGCTCAGAATCTGATTTGATTTCGTGATTTCTGAATTTTTCTTTTATACATCAATCCGCCAAACAGGAACTGTGTTTTCAATCACGTCTTGAATATTACAAAATGGAAGTTTCAAGGTTCCTTGTTGTCTCCGTGTGCCTTCAGGCATGGAAAGGCTTTCTGGGTGTAGCAGCTCTGTTTTCCAGAGATTGTAACCTTTGCTTTAGATGAAACACTTCAACCTGCAATCCACCTCACACTTAGATCAAAATGAAGTGTTTTGAAAACGCAAAATAGAAGAGTGGTACTGATGATGATGAGAATACCTGCAACTGGAACGCTCTCGCTCTTTCTCCTGCGAGAACTCCTCTTGTTGAATGCAACTCCTACAAAAGACAAAGCACCATTGAACTCTGATCTTCCGTGTTTTGGAATGCTTGTATATCCGCAAAGAATGTACCTTTTGTGTATCATCTAAGACAGCTTTCAGGAACGCTACATCATGCTCCAGCCTGACATTGTCGGAGTGAACCATGTTTGACAAACTATTAGCTTCCTCTTGAGTGAGCTCTAACCCAGTGAGCTTCTCCTTAAGCAATTCAACATCTCTCATGGCGTCACTTAGCTTCTTATCAGTCTCTTGTTTGCTCCTCAACGCAACCGATAAGTTCCTCTCAGCAGCTTCTCTTCCCGCCAATGCTGCTTCCAACTGCCCTTCCAGAATCCCATTTCTTCTTATAAGAGCCGTCATTTTCGCCTCATGGAATTGGTACACGCTCGATGATGATGTTGATCCTGCATAATTGTTATTATCCATTTCTTGGAATATCAAGGCACCATCGATGTTTTCTAAAGGAAATGTTTCTGAGCAATGCTTCGGGAGATTTGATACTTCACGATCGGACACCACAGAAAGTGTTTTCTCGCCTACGATCTTTGCTCCTCCTCCATTGTTGTCATCTGTGGTCTGCAACCAAGACAACGAATTGCAGATGTTTTTAAGGCAATTCATGAATAACAATGATGCAAGTAAATTATGAACTAAAACTATATATATACCAATGGTACGGAAAATTCTTCTTCTGAGCACTTTGCGGCTTCAATTACCGCTCTGTATTCCTCTTCGGTGGTAAACTGTTTACGCAAAGAGACATTTCCAGAAGATGGATTACGATGCTCAGCGAAAGCAGTCTCTGACAAAGACCTTCTACAAGAGGCGCCGTGCTCTTCAATAGCTGAAGCAAGTTTCTGTCTGGCAACTGAATCAATCAGCCTCTGTGAAGAGGCTTTGACCAATTCATCAGAGGTTAGAGATGCCGAGGGAGAAGATCTTTTACCAAACAGTAATCGGCTGGGGTTCTTTTTGGAAGTTGTTTGCGGATGTGTTGGCGATTCGCTCTTGTTCTTGTCGATGATAAACGCCTCAACCTTTTTCATAGAGAAGATTCAGACTTTGCATCAAAACAAACATATACAGAGAATATGAAACAATAACGTGAACAATACATCGGAATGATGAGGCTCAAACCTGATTTGAAGGATCCTTTTTTGTTCCTCCAAAAGCTACGAGGAAATCTTTATCCTTGTGTTGCAAAAGAACTAGACTAAATCCCTACATCAGACATTCCGCAAGAAAAGAACTGACCTTTAAGACATGGCAGTCGAAAGAACAGAAAAGTTCATGTATAAAAATGCACCTTGTTGGATGTGATAGAAGATTGAGAGGAGATGCTTGCCACAGACCACTCGACCTTTAAGATATCAAAGATTAATGTTTCCGTGTGTCCTACAAAAAGAATGCAAACTTGTAAGATCCAAGTAAATTTCGCTTCTTTTAAGGTAACAATTACTTACTCTTCTTTCGGCTTCCACCTCCAGTTATATACCATTTAGTACCACAAAGAACTCCACAGCTACCCGCTCTTGGTGATGGATGAAATCCTCTTATCTTTATTCTTGACCATATCATCTTGATGACACCAAAAGAAAAGAAATGCTAAGTGCAAGTAACCCAAAAAAAAACAATTCTAGTGAAACAAAACATAGAAAGATAGGTATTACGGTTTCAAAGTCCATCGAGTATAAGTCATTTAGTGTTTTGTTCTTGCCAGAACCTCCAAACACAAACAGAATTTTGTCGTCAAATAGCGTGGCTACATGATTTGATCTTGCACATGGCCTTGTTCCTCTGGTTTTGTAAAGAAAATCTGTGTTAAGAAGTCACAAGTAGGAGTTCAAATGTATATAATCACATAACGCGAAGACTCACGTGCAATTAAGAGGAAGCCATGTGGATGATTTGAGATCAAACATATGAAGATCATTTAGTTTCTTCTTCTTAGAATCTTCGCCGCCAAAGAGTAGTAATACTGAACTTGCCCTCATCACTGTGTGGCCGCTGCGACTGACCTGCAAAATTCATATCTGAGTCAAAGAATTTACTCCAAGCCTTTACACAATCCAAACTATAAAGCCACAAACTTCTAAAAAAGTACATTGAGGACTATAGAAAATTACCGGTAAGTCTCCTTTTGCATCCAGTAGCGACCAGCATTCTGATTCAGTATCAAATGCCCAAACTGCCAATAACAAAAACGAGTACAATACCATTTTAGGCAGAGCAAAACATCGAAATTCTAAACTCTAGAATCTGAATAAACAATGTGTAACCTGATATTCTATCAGTGCAAGGATCTATTTTACCACCCACCAGAAGCACTTTTTTACCCCAAGAGACCTAATAACAGATAGAAACAATCAAAACCGAAACTTATAAAACCAAAACACAAGAAAACATCTTTGCTCAAACCAACAATCAATTACCAAACAATGGCCTTTCCAGGTAGGGATCATGAGAGGAAGACTACTTGGCGATAAGTAAACTTTTGAAGATGCGGTGGACCATGTAAATGAATCAAAGTTAAGGACCTGTAAATGCAAAACTAAGACTATCAATCCCTTAAAGTAGATCTTGAAACCAATAATTTCCCCTCGTCTTTTTACCTTTACATCATCCAACAAGCCATTACCAGATTCTCCACCAACTACAATCATTTTGTTCCCAACAGCTGCCGCTGCATGCTGCATAAAAGTAAAGACAATAAGTTTCTGAAAAGAACTCGGAAGCTAATGACTCTGGATAAAACAACAACCGAGAAATTTGTTACATTGAAGCGAGGAGCTGGTTTGTCCCCACCAACAGATAACACCATCCAATTCTCAGAATTCCCCGATGGTGGCTGGAAATCAAATTTATCAGAATAACTAGTTGCAGCCACAGCAGCTTCATTCTGCATCATGTTTCTTGCAAATCAGATAACAGTTGGTGTTACCAACAAACAGCTAAGTACCGTGGCATTCTTGTATAACTTACAGTAGAGTTATTTACGCGTTTGGTTACTCGCATAGGACTCTTATATCCTTGAACAGAATCCGAGAGCTGTACCTTCTTAACCCTGATCAATTATATCCATATTCAGAGAAGAAGCATAATCAATTGAATGTAACCATGAAATGTATTTACATTGATCATATCTTATCAACCTAAAAATAGAAAACCCATATTGAGAGCAAACCAAAGATTCAACGGTACTTCATAGGTCTAAAGAAATACTTGATCCTGAAACAAATAATATAAAAGGAGTTGCTTTTACAGTAAGCTTAAACCGGATAGATACTCCAAAAGGTGATTCCTAAGATCAATTCGCTTAAATTGTTTATTAAAAAAAATGAAAAGTTAAAAAACCCAAAAAGTTCCCAACTTTAAGAAAATCAATACAGAGCCCAAAAAGGTGATTTGATTTACAGGAGTGTAAAAGAATAACCTGCCAAGTCTCATTCGCCTCTTAGAAAAGCTGAACATTTTCTTCCAATTTCTCAGAAAATCCCAGACACACAAACCCTAAAAAAAGTTACACACAGGAAAAAGAAAAGGTACATTGTGTCATCATCCTGAGATGCCCAAAGTAAGAGATTTCTGAAGTTCTAGAAGAGAAATCCACTTATATCGTCTTGTGAATCTAAGATTCAGAAGCTGACCCAAATCCAAGAGAACAGAGATCTATATAACACTCACCTATTTAGTTTGACGAGAAAGAATCAACCACCAGAACAGCCTAGCCATCCATATCAACAGCTCGAGAACGAAAACGAAACGACGTCGTTAAGAAGCTTAGCAAGCGGAGGGTAATTATTGATTTTGCTTGCGGAAGCAGAGAAATCTATTGTCTTTTAAGCAATAACTAAAGCGACCAAGTAAGTTCGTGTCTTTTGTTTGTTAGCAGCGAAAAAAGCGAATCTTGTAACGATCTGGGCTTAGTTAAGCCTTTGGAGAGTGTAGAGAAAGAGAGAAGGAGACGGAGACAGACAACCGTTGAGTTATGGCGACATGTCTTGTCTGTTTCTGAAGAAGTGTAATTTGTGTTCGCCGAAGATATTTAATGCTCGCGATTTGCGACGCCTTTCTGGGTCCCACCTTCACTACTTCCCGCGACTTAAATGACTCAGTTCTCTATTTTATTTTATTTTTTCATTGAAAGGAGAAGAAACCAAATGTTCTAGAGAACAATAGTAGCTGCAATAAATCAGTGTCGACAAAAGCTAGTACAGTCCTTCTCTCAGTAGCGGTGAGCCAAACCTACGATTGGAAAAAAAAATTGGCGGCAATGGAGGCTTCTGCAAGAGAAAAAAAAAGAGATGAGAGAGATGATTCTTACTTCGACAGAGAGATTTATAATTTTTTTGTTTTGTTAACTTCTTACTATCTTTTTCAAGTTTTAGTTTACTAGTTTTAAACTTCTAAGTAAAAATGAAGTTAAATATTTGAAATATTAGATCAGAACGATATAGATGATTCAAGAGTCGGAGCATTTTTTTATGCCTGGAAAGATGTATTATTAACTCTTCTTTCATAATATGTTATTTTTGACACTTTTTCTGGTTATTAGATGGGAGGGATCCCTCCCATTCTTTATTCAATTAAAGCATTACACAAAAACTTGTCTAAACCATGAGACACCATTCACATCATCAATGAAAGAA
Organism: Lepidium sativum; assembly: GCA_023374145.1. Classification (NCBI taxonomy): domain Eukaryota; kingdom Viridiplantae; phylum Streptophyta; class Magnoliopsida; order Brassicales; family Brassicaceae; genus Lepidium; species Lepidium sativum. The sequence continues at coordinate 19,984 of JAKUCM010001954.1, forward strand.
TCATAAATAAAAGATGGAGTAGCATCAAAATAATGGAGACCAAGTGGTAGTCCAAAGGCTTATCGGCCAAACGGTTTGCCTCACGATACACATGCTTGATTCAGACTATCCAGTCTCTTAATAGAAAGTCATAACACAAACATACTAGGAAGGATAAGGAATGACTCGCATCAACTTCGGACTGAAGAAAACCAACAACAAGATGGGAATCAAGCTCCAGCTCTAACCATCGAATAGCCATCTAACAACAAGATGAGCATCTGCCAATGTTAACCGCAAAGCCACCACACCGTTCACCTTTATTATTCTGTAGAACTCCTCCCGCTGAAGCAAGTTTAGGTTTCCCTCGAGACGCTCTATCCGTATTGAACTTCATCCAATTATCTGGTGGAGGAACCCAAGAAATCATACGGTTCATTCCCATATTAGAGTTGTGACCATCGCAAGACATATTATGTGCCTTTGTAACTTCCTAAGCACAATCTTTGAGAAGCCGAAGTTGATTTACATGTCTGCGGATTCACCTTATAAACATTCTTGCAATGCCACTTCCAGCTCCACCATAAGCTTAATGCAAATAGAGTAGCCCAATTACTCCCGGAGAAGGTTGTATGGTCCCCGAAATTTGTAAAAAACCACTCAAACAATGAAACATTGAAGAACCAAGACTATTTGGAACGCGAGACAAGTCTATCCCATACACCTTTCATAGCTTGACAATCACGCAAAATACACAGCAGTGTCTTCAGACCACTTTTACACACCGTACAAATATATGTGACACAAAGGTTTCTTCGATGTTTTTCAGCATTGATCATAATGATAGGTGTGCGCTTTGCTAGAGAAATAGGTGGATATGTTCTGGAGGTTTCACCTGCCAAATTCTTGCATAAAATTACTCATATTAAACTCCGGAGATAATGACATTGATATTGAAGCATAAGCTAACTTGACCGAGAGCGGCCATCAAGGCTTCCTCCCCAAGCTAGTCGGTCTTTGGATCTCCTGAATTGATCAACAACGTATGATGAGAGGTACAAACAAATATTTGGTTGCACGTAAGAGATAATACGATCATACAACCAGCATTGACCTTCTCGCTAGAACTTCCCCACTGTGAGGCACAAGAGATCCAACGGAACATCACAAGTTATGTTCACCAAGTAGCCAATTATTAGTCCAAAAACGTGTAGTGACCCATGTAATACCGGGAATCACGACATCCTTTAGTTCAACCGCTATACTTCTCCAAGTCGATGAACAAATTACCAATCATTGATAACCATGAACAATAATGTATCTCCAAATATTTATACTTACTACGCATAACTCTTTCCCACAAACTATCCTTATCTCGAAGTAATCTCCATCCCAAATTCGAGACCAACGATTTATTCATCAACGTTGCAGACTTTATTCCTAGGCCACCTTTAGCTTTTGGTGAACAAATTTTGTTCCAAGCTAGGCGATGTTGCCTCTTTCTTTCCACTGCACTGCCCAACTAAAATTCCTAGACACTTGTTCAAGACATTTCAAGGTCACTTGAGGAAGAGAGATAGTGTTCCTCACATGAACTGGTAACAATGTTAATACAGCGTTGGTTAACGTAACTCTTCGAGCAAAACTCAAACAATGGCTCTTCCTGCCAGTCAAGCGAGAAGAACCGTTCTCAAGGACCTCTCCAAACGTGTCCTTATTTATCCTTTCTGCAATATTGACATTTCCAAATATTTACCATAGTCGTTTGTAGCTTTTACACCACTTTCAACATCAATAAGTGATGTGCGTTCCAGAGAAACTCGTTTAATAACCCAGATTTGGGAGACAGAAGCTTCCGCAAAAAGTATCAAGTCGTCCGCAAATTTGTGAAAGTTTTGGTCCTCCTCGTGAGAGACAAATCAATTTCCATTTTTTAAATCTATCTCTCGTTCAATAAAGTGGCAAAGTATTCCAAGACACAAGATAAATAGATAGGGGGAAAGGGGATCACCCTATCTTAGTCCTCTCTCTCGAGTGAAAGAACTTGTTTTCTCGCTATTCCACAGTAAGTTCAGAGATTGTCCAGTAACGAACTGCATGATACAATTAACCCAAAAGTCTGGAATTTGTGCTGCTTCAAAAGTATCTCGGAGAAAGTCCCAACATATTTTGTCATACGCTTTCTCCAAATCTAATTTCAAGAGCATCCAACCCTTTTTCTTACATAGAATGCACCGCCTCCTGAACAATTACAACATTATATGTGCCAAACCAATTAGTTTTGTCATTAGTCTCTTCAATCTCAACACCACGACTTTAGTAATGACTTTAAAAAGTACATTACATAAACCTGTAGCTCGGAATTGTGTCATCTTCTCAGGCTTCAAGACTTTCAGTATCAAAATAAATAGAGCATCATTTGTTCCTGGTGGAAGATAACCCGTCTGAAAGAAGGTAGAACAAAACAAACCAAAGACAGTTCTACCTTTTCCCAACATTCCTGGTAAAAAATCGTATGGTAATCGTCAAGTCCCGATGCCTTAAAACTCCCCATGACCTGTACAACATATTCAACCTCCTGTGAAGAAAAAGGGACATCCAAGATTTCACGGTCTGTACATGACAAAGTAACAAACCCGTCCCGTGGAAACAAGGGAACAATCTCAGCCACATCATCCATGGAGTATAGTTTTCTATAAAAAGTCATTGCGAGCTCCTCAAGGTCTTTGGTCTTAGTTGCATCCCAGATACTACCTTATTCCAGTTCTTGAGTTTATCTTGTTGTCCAGCTAAAGCTCTAGATGTTGAAATTTCAGTGTTTAATGACTGGTTAAGAAGCTCTCTAAACCCCTCATGGTTTAACCAAACAGCTTCCAATCGGAACAGTCTCCTCCTAAGATCCATCTTCACCTCTGTGTCGAGTTGTACGTATAAGGGTACGTGATCCAAAGAAAAGAATGGTCAGTGTGTAACCAAAGCTTTCTGTCGAGTCAATCGAGTTTGAGGACAGCAAAGGACTCGATCTAACCATTTTGCTACAAAATTTTAAGCGGTTCCACCACGACGCCATGTAAAACGTCGTTGCCCTTTGTAGCCTATATTAATTAGAGAGTTATGGTTAAACCATTCTCCAACTCAATAGTGACTTTAAACCATCCACATTAGTGAACCCCACTAGGGGGTTCTTAGGAAAAAAAAAAAAAAAAGGCGGACCTTGGTTCCGCGTTTTTTCAATTTTTTTTTTCCCCCCTAAGAACCTCATTTCCTAAGAGCTGTTGATGTGGATGCCCTAATAACAATGGCCCATTACCTCTGAATGTTTCATCAACCGTACAATTATATTAAAGTCACCACCGAGAATCATGTGACCATATATACCTTCTATAACCCAATCTAACTGCGCCCAGAGACCGCTACAATGTTGCGGTGAAGGCCGCATAAACAGCGATTAGATTCATCTTATTGGGCCCATTTCCAAAAAGGATGTGCACAAACTGATTTGTGGACTTCACAACAGAAGCTTGACCAATATCATCTTTCTATAAAATTCATATGCCGCCACTCTGACCAATCGAATCAACACGGTGGGAATTTGGGAAGCTTATTCCTCAGCAAATACGATCCGCATTCTCTCCTCCAGCATGTGTTTCAAACAAGGCCATAACATCAACAAAATTACGTTTCAACAAATAACGTATTAAACGATGGAAGTTGGGTTTGTTCTCCCTCCTCCCAACAATTCAAAAATAAACAATTCATTATACTATAGAGTATAAAGGAAATAAGAAACTACCGGGGCACTACACTAGGAGTCAACCTGAGGATCCACCATCTTATCACTTGGCTGCATACCCATAACTTGAGAAGCATCTGTGTGTGAAACTTGTCGCTCAAGAATTTTCGATGCATAACACTTGTCAGGTGTTGCTAAAGTTATGTTTGATGACCCATCAACTGTAGTACCTTCATCAACTTGCATAACACTCAGATCCTTTCAAGTGGGACATTTTTCTGATTAGTCGTAAACCTTCCACCAGACCTACCAGTTAAAGAATCATCCACCTTTAGTCTTTTTCTAGAATCAGAGAGTTCTCCCTCAGTTCTTGTAGGACCAAAAATTTAACCCTTGGTGGGTTTAGAGACCAACGATTTCCCCTCTATTTAAGATCACCACCTCTAACACTTAGATAATGCTTCTCCTTCGATCCAACAAGAGTTCCATTTTGTTTGTTTCTTTGGTTTGATCCACCCGCCACAAATAAATTAACCTTATCGCTACCGGTTGCAACCTGGTTAGGTACATACTCATTTTCCTTATTCGCTAAACTTTGAGGGCCCGCTTTCCTTTGTCCCGAGGATACAAAATCCTCAATCAATCTTCAAAATTTGTTGAAAGAAAGCGACAAATCAACACCTTTTTGAGTGACAGTATCCCGAGAATCACGCAATGTCACTACTCCTGAATGTCTAGAATTGGGCTGTACTTGCGTAGACGGCAAATCTCTCCTCCTAGCAACCTTCTTCGCCACCATGAACCCATCATACAAAGTCGGAGCTGGAGCATTCACATTCACCGCCACATGTACTGCATTCCTTATGCCCTCATAATTTGTTAACACAAGTAGTTAGGACTCACGAACCACCGGAGATGTAATGCTGTTTGGACATGCACCAACAACATGGCCATAAACTCCACGTCGAGCACAAATGTTAGAATGGACCTCATATTCCACGAAATACCTATCACCATTAACAAGAATGGTCTCTTTTAATGGCTTAGCAAGGTTTATTTCCACACACGCTCTAGCGGAACGAGTCGTTTCCATGTTCCGTGTCGTTTCGTTCACCTTAATAGGATCATCAATAACACGAGCAATGGTCATAATGAGCAGCGTGTGGTAAAAGTTAACTGGGATATTAGATAAGCTCACCCACACCGGAGTCATTATTGTGATAGCATCTCTAAACATATCAAAATCTGGTACCCACTTCTTCACCATTAAATAACTACCAAACACTTTCCAGGGTCTACTAGTCCTGATCTGCACAAGCAAAACGGACCATGAAAAAGTTCCTTGGTAGGCCCGTGATGACATATCACTCTTCGGCTTCCATAACTCCACAAGTTTCTTGCGTAACACATACACCGTTACCGTGAGTCCCAAAAGTTTCACAAGAATACATCTCTCTCACAAACCATTCATAACCTCCAAGACCTCTTTCTCAATAGTCACTACAGGCTCTCCAACCTCCCTATTTGGATATGTAATACTCACCCTTTCCTTGATAAACCCTTCATCCAGAAATTCTCTGGGATCGGAATTCCACCTGCACTCGATTTAGCCACCTCCGAAGTTCACGACCTACTTGCCCCACCAGGATGCGGTGGTCGAACATGCTTACTTTGGTCTACTACCGTCGCATCTTTGTTCATGTTGAGGATCGCTACTCATTAAAAAAGAAAACCCTAAGTTTTTTGTCTTTACTCTTGTTATATTTGACACTTTGCATAGGAATGCTTCGCTGTTTTTACAAAATAAAATCGATTAGTTCTTTTTTTTTTCATTTAAGCTGCATTTAATAAAAACCCAAAATGGGCTGAAGAGTACAACAACCAAATATATGCATCATACAAATTTATTGAAGCAAAGGTCCATAAACAGAATGGCCCAAGTAAAGAAGCGTGGATTCACTAATCCATCGCTTGCAAAGCCACGTGTGAGGTTGTGAGGCGCTGAAACACGGATGACCGTCACGTCTCGGCCCTTGGACTACTCCGGCCTGCAACACCACCGCTTTCGTCGGGGATTCTTCGCCGAATAACATTCTACTTCGTTCTTGTTCTCCATGAGTAGTCACTGTAAGGCTGCACTGTCGTTGAGAAGGTTAAATCTCTCTCCTTTATGGTCCCGCTCTGTATGATTGAAAGGATCCGGATTTGAAAATGAAGGAACAGACAGGACAGAGCCACCACTATTCAAAAGATTATGCATGCATCATCAAATCAGCCTTTAATCTATTCTTGTACCATATAGCATATATGCTGCTTCATGAAACTTCAAATATCCAAGCGATTATGATGATAAATTCGAATGAAAATAGAAAAGTAAAAGAGAGAAAGAGGAAGAACTAAGACTTAAACAATTTTTAGAGCTTTGTGGAAAGGAAGAGATGAAAGAGTAGATCTAGATCTTGCATGCACCAATAATATGATGAATGAGCATCGATAAAAGATGAAAAATTGTGAGAGATAGTCGGTATCAGAAACTGATCCGAGAAGTTAATCGGCATCTACAAATGATCCAATGAGTTGATCAGAGAAGAAACCGGTAACGGAACCGGAACGTATTCTACATATGAATAGGAAGAGTTCTCTCAATAGTTTCTTTCTGAAAGATTTGAAGGAGAGAAGAGAGGAACCGAGAAAAACTCACCAACTATGTAGAGAGAAAAATCTCTATTCTAGAGAGAGATTGGTTACTTCAATTGACTTAATCGATTAGTTCTAGTTAGATTCTATCATGTCTTTTATATACATTAGTTTTGATTACGGGAAAATGATATATATTTTATATATGTGTATTTATAAAATCAATTGAGACAAACATATCATATATTTTATAACATAAGAATTAGTATATTAGTTAGCAAAATCTTTATTTATTCCTCATCATTACATATTAGTTATGTATGTCAATATTTTTTATAATAGTTCATGTAATTCAATACATTTTAAATTACGAGAACCTCTCTTAAAAAAGGAGGAAACACCCTAGTTATCGATCCAACATGGACTCATCATATATCACCATGTTGAAGACCAGAGATTAAAATATTATTTTGCTTGCTTAACTTAAGTAAACTAGTTAAATATACTTTAAGTTTAAACCCACAATGCACCAGCCCGCTTGAGCATAGGGATCAAGGATCCATTAAGGTGTAGACTCATGACCTCGTTGGCTCCACCAATCAACTCTCCTCCGATGAAAACCGCCGGAACCGCCGGGCTACACCCGAAACGCAACAGGGCCTGCTCAATCTCTCTTCCTCTAGAAACCTCATCAAGCTCGTAAACGGCTGGATTTGCTCCAAAGTCACAGAGCAAGGTCTTGATCGTGTGAGACATACAACAAGAGCTCTTGCTGTAGATCACCACTGGTCTCTCCATAACCATCTTTGTTATCATATCCATTGCTGTTTCTTATGATGGTATTTGAATATATACGTTTGAAAGAAAGATAGATCGAATAGATTTTGTAAAGAGTTAAGAGAAAATACAACGCTTTTATTCTACTTGGAGAATAATGGCTTTTGTGTAACGTTGCGTTGATATGAAATAGTTGAGAAGCGAATTTGTTTATATAGAGGCAAAGAAGAGTATGATTATTGGATTAGATCGTAAAAGATGTTTTGGATTTTGCTTGTAACGATATCGTGTCCGAAAGCGACACAAGTCTTACTTTGATTTGGATCACACAATGTAAGTAATTGAGAACCTAATGATTTCCGAACATATCTTTTCTTTTTATATTTTCGGACACATAGTCATGACTAAAAGGTTAGAATGTCCTTCGTACGGTTCCATATAGCGATCTATAGTGTAAATGATTAACAATTTATAAAAGCGAGGTATAGATTTATATATTGAGTTTTAATGATATTTTGTAGATTTAGTTTGTCATCGGCTATAACTACTCTTTGCGCGGCTCAACATGTTAATGAAGCTTGCTATAACTATATATATATCTCGTATAGATTAGAAGTCACATAAAATATCACAAATTTTGCAATGCGTCCTACTAAACCGTTTAGAAACCCACAACGAAATTTATATAAATGCATGGGCGATTGGATAGTCAACCAAGGCCACTAGACCAATGCATATGTGCATTAAGTACTTTTCAACTTGAATAATGTAAAATGCATACCATCAGGCGTCGGGTAAACCCTCCTACCATAATTATATTTTGTTTACGTCAACTGAATTGGATAAGGTGAGGAATGATCACAAACAGGTGATCAACATCAACCAGTATTCAAAACTATAAAGATCATGTAACCAGAGCAGATAACCGCTGGTAACATATTATTGCGTACGATCCGAAGATGTTACGCTTTTTGCAATAAAAAACCCTCCCTTATTAGCACTTCTGGTTTCAAAAGAGACTTTCCAAACCGGGAATCTTCTAAGAAGATTAGCAAAGAAGAGGAGTAGAATTTGATGGAAGGCCATGTGAAACACCCGCCTTTCGCGGATTTTTTGGGTGATTCCGGATGGGTTTGAGGGACAAAGGAAGTTGGATTGGGAAATAAGGAAGGATAGGGGTTTTTGTCGGATAAGACAGTGGGAATTCGGACAAGACAATGGGTATTCGGACAAGGCAGTGGAAATTCGTAAAAGTCCCTAGAATTTCGGACAAGACAGTGGGAAAATCGGACAATTCCATGAAATTCGGACAAGGGAAGTGATAGTGTCTAGACAAGGGAGTGACAGTGTCTGAACGGGTAGTGAGTTCAAAAAAAGAGTGATAGTGTTCGGACAGAGAGTAAAGTGTTCGAACTAAGGGAGTGATAGTGGGAAGTGGTTGAGCCGGTCATGGGTCGGTCCAGGGCATAAGTGTCCCGCGGGTTGGACTTGGTCCAACTTAAGTGGGCTTGAATTTGGCCCATCCTGGACGAATTAGGGTTAGGATTTTCCAACCAAAACCCTATAAATAGAGCTAAAATCTACCGCAACCCTATTTTCACAAAAACTCTAAGTTAAAATCGGAAAACTTTGCGAAGAGCTCTAAGGCTGATATTGGTCGATTTGAACAAGAGAAAGGACATATCAAGTGGGTTCGAAACAGAATCCGAGTATTCAGACTGAATCGCATCAAGAGGTGTCAGAATAGGCTAAGGAAAAGGTGAGTTTTAGGGACCATTGAGATGATTTTGGGTTCGTTTTCGGGCAATAGTAGGATTAAGTCTTAGACGGGTTAGAATTGCGTGATTGACTCGATTTACTGGATGAATGATTACTGATTTCCGTTCATGATTGTTGTTTTGGTTGATTCGGGTGAATCCGGCTAACCGAGGCAGCATATCTGATCGGACTCTAAGCATGAATAATGTTATTCTCTGACTTGATTGTGTTATTGTTTGATACGTTTCTGGTTTGGCCTAGTGGGAAGGAATGACCGACTTACTAAGCAATTCAATTGCTTACCCAATATGCGTGATTGTAGGTGAATTATCGAATGACCGTGAAAGTGGCTAAGTAGGAGCGAGATCGAGGCGAGAGGGAGGAATGATGGAATAAGACTGGGATAAAGTAGGTCTAGACACATATATTTTAAACATTCTTGCAAACTTGTTGTACTAGAATCTCTTGATTAGTTTATGCATACGATTTTGGGGTTATCAAATTGTCAAAAACTCGAAAACGACTAAGTAAAGAAAGAACCGAAAATTGACTAAGTGTTTGGTCTGCCCATGACAAAACTAAACCGAATCTGGATGTAGACATCACGAGTTAGGGTGCCACAAGTTGGTATCAGAGCCAGGTTTGGTTCTAGGATAAACGGGTAATGCATAAACGGGTTAGATAAATGAAAATTCCTCCTCCTCGCGCCAAGGTCTCGCGATAAGGTTTATATGTAGTAATATGGGTGTGAATTGAACTAAGTTAGTACGATGGATTAACTTAGTGAATCGGGTCACTGTAGATGGCTATAAGTAACCAGACTAGAAGGAATGTGGGGAACGAGGTGACTTCCCGAGATGTGACGGGAAGGTCCAAGGAAGAGGATGTCCAAAGTGTGGACAATCAGAATGCTAAGAGAAGTGAGCCTCCCAACGCGAGTGCTAGTACCGCGAATCTAATTGGGATGAGCGAGGTGTTTGCTCTATTGACCAAGTCCTGGAAAGACTGTCTGATGTAGTGTCTGCTGCAGTAGTGCCACCGCGAGTGATTCCGGTTTCGGTAGAAAACATGGTCGAAGAGATACACTCTAAGATTACACCATCATACCTGAAAATGATGGATCACATGCAGAAATTGGGTACCAAGTTCTTTTCGGGATGTGCTAAGCCTATCGAGGCAGATGAGTGGCGGAGTAGACTCGAAAGGAACTTCAACTCTATCCGATGCCCGGAAGAGTTTAAGAGGGATATTGTGGTCCACTCTCTGGAAGGGGATGTGCACAATTGGTGGCAAAGAGTGTCGGGTAGAATGGGTAACCCGAACTGCAGCTTGAAAATGTTCGGTAAGGAGTTTAGGGCAAAATACTTCCCACTAGAAGTGTTTGATCGGCTAGAGGGAGCCTTTCTGGATCTTTACCAAGAATCCATGTCTGTGAGGGAATATGAGACGAAGTTTAACAATTTGAGGCGATATACGGGTCGTGAGTTGGACGATGAGAAAGTTCAGGTTCGTCGCTTCATGCGCGGACTGCGAATTGAGCTCCAAAACGTTTGCCAAGTCTGAAACTAAAATTTTGTTACCGAGTTGGTAGAGAAGGCAACACAGTTGGAAAGTGGAATAGAAGAAGCGAAGGTAGCTGGGGAAAGGAGCATTCTGGTACGTGCAGATTTGCTTATGGTGCATGTTTCCGATGTGGTAGCACGAAGCATAAGATTCGGGACTGCTTGAAAGAGGACAGAAAAGGAAAAGAAGTCCAAGCTAGTGATGCAAGGGTGTGCTACAACTGCGGTGAAGCTGGACACATCAGACCGCATTGTCCAAAGCTGGAGCAGTCTTCAGGGAAACGGGCAAGTGAAGCACTGCCACCGCCGCCAAAAAGGTAAGCGTTAATGCCGAGGGCTTATTCGATGGTTGTGGATCCATTAGATTAGAACACTGCACGCCCAATAACCGGTGAGTCTTCTCACTTTTTACCTTAACATTTTCTTGGTGAACTTGCTTGCTTGTTGTGTGATTTAGGATCCTTAGCATTATAGACAAATGTGCAGGAACTGTGAAAATGAGTGGTGTGGCAACCCATGTATTGTTAGATTCAGGAGCAACACACTATTTTGTGCACCCACAAATGGTAGGCACTGAAGGATTCCGGAAGGAATCCAGAGAAGGTAATGGAGTAGTCTGAGCGGCTGGTGGGCAAGTGATGGAAATCTTGGGTAATGTCTGGGACATTCCAGTGCTTATAGAGGGACTGAGCATGTTAGTTGATCTTGTGATCTGCCAAGTGAAGTCTTATGACGTCATCTTGGGAATGGATTGGCTCGGAAGGAATAAGGCACACTTTGACTGCCATCACGGTTGAGTGAAGTTTGAAAATGGTTGGGATCAGTTGGTGTTTCAGGGAATCTGACCCACCTCAGAGAATCTGATCATTTCGGTTATCCAAGCAGAACGGATGATCGAACAAGGATGTGAAGCATACTTAGCTACGATCACAACTGCCGAAATAGGAACATACACAGAACTTAAGGACATTCCGGTGGTGAAATAGTTCGAGGACGAGTTCACGGCAGTGAAGGGTTTACCACCATCTCGATCTGATCCTTTCACGGTTGAGTTAGAACCCGGGATGACTCCAATATCTAAGGTACCTTACCGGATGGCACCAGCAGAGATGGCCGAGTTAAAAAAACAGCTTAGTGAATTGACAGATAAGGGATTTATTCGCCCAAGTAGTTCATCTTGGGGCGCACTAGTGTTCTTCGTCAAGAAGAAAGATGGCACTTTCAGGTTGTGCATAGACTATCGCGGCTGAACCGAGTAACAAAAAATGGGTACCCTCTTTCACGGATAGAAAAGTTGTTGGACCAACTCAGATGTGCTACCTGGTTCTCGAAAATTGATTTGGCTTTGGGTTACCATCAGATCCCAATTGCAAAGCCTGACGTTCGGAAAATAGCCTTCCAGACAAGTTACGGACACTTTGAATTCGTGGGCATATGCCATTCGGTTTGACCAATGCTCTGGCTACCTTCATGAAATTGATGAACGATGTGTTAGGGAATTCTTGGACAAATTCGTGATCATCTTCATAGATGACATTCTGGTGTACTCTAAGTCTCCGGAAGAGCATCAAGGTCACTTAAGGACAGTTTTGGGAAATCTCAGGGAACACAAGTTGTTCGGGAAGTTATTTAAGTGCAGCTTTTGGTAAAGGGAAATCGGATTCTTGAGTCATGTAGTCTCGGATAAGGGAGTGTTCGTGGACCCAGAAGAGATTAAGGCAATTTCAGGATGACTTAGACTGTTGAACGCATCCGAGGTAAGGAGTTTCTTTGGGTTAGTTGGGAACTACCGATGTTTTGTTAAGGGCTTTGCAAGCATGACACAGCCTATGACTCAGCTTACTGGGAAGGATGTCCCTTTCAAATGGACTGAGGAGTGCGAAGGGAGTTTCTCAAAACTTAAGGACAAGCTAACGAGTACTCCAGTTCTGGCTTTGCCAGAACCGAGGGAACATTATGTGGTGTATACGGACACATCATGGATGGGTTTGGGTTGTGTATTGATGCTGCATGGGAAGGTAATTGCTTATGCATCACGACCGTTATGGAAGCATGAAGTGAATTACCTCACTCATGATTTGAAATTAGCTGTAGTGGTTTTCACCTTGAAGATACGGCGATCCTACATTTAGGTTGAGAAAGTCCAAATATTCACAGATCATAAGAGTTTGAAGTACATTTTCACTCAACCGGACCAGAATCTAAGGCAAAGGCGATGGATGAAACTTATCGCAGACTATGACCTGCACGTAAACTACCATCCAGGTAAAGGAAACTTAGTTGCGGATACACTAAGTATGAAAAGGGTTGACGTGGATTCAAAGAAAGAGATGGAAAGGCTGATTAGCATAGTTTGGATGTTGAGTCTAGCATCCTTAACGGTTGAAGAAGAACTCTTGGGTTTAGGTGCAACGGACAAAACAGATTTGTTGAGTCGAGTACGAAGTGCTCAACAAAAGGATGAGATCCGAACAAGATAACAAAGAATGATAATACCGAGTACCAGATTTTGAATAATGGAACGATTCTAGTTCATGGCCGAGTGTGTGTTACAAACGATCAGGGATTGCGAGAAGATATCCTTAAGGAAGCACATCAGTCAAAGTTGACGATTCATCCCGGTTGACCAAGATGTACAGAGATCTAAAAAAATAATATCATTGGACGGGAATGAAACGGGACGTGGCTAAGTGGGTTTCGGAATGCCCTACTTGACAATTGGTGAAGGAAGAACACCAATTTCTCAGTGGATTACTGCAAAGCCTACCGATCCCAGAATGGAAATGAGACATGATAACGATTGAATTCATCACATGACTGCCCATGTGTGATAAAAGGGATGCAATGTGGGTAATAGTGGATCGACAAACCAAGTCGGCTCACTTCATCGCAGTCCAAAGGACGGACAGGGCTAAAAAATTGGTTAAGGTCCATGTAAGGAAGATAGTTCGGTTGCATGGAGCACCGGCAAGCATCATGTCTGATCGGGATGCTAAGTTCTGGTCAGCGTTTTGGAAAGCGCTTTAAGCTAGATTGGGTACTAGAGTCCATACAAGTACGGCTTACCATCCACAAATAGACGGTTAGTTAGAATGTATCATCCAAACACTCGAGGACTTGTTGCGGGCAAGTGTGTTGGATTGGGGAGGTAAGTGGGATGAGCACGTACATTTGGCCGAGTTTGCGCATAACAATAGTTATCACGCAAGTACTGGAATGTCTCCGTTTGAGGCACTATACGGACGACTGTGTCGAACCCCTCTGTGTTGGACTCAGGTGGGGGAGCAAAGCATATATGGGCAAAATTTGATAGAAGATACAACAGAAAAGTTGAGAATGGTCAAACTCAACATGAAACAAGCACATGATAGACAAAATAGCTATGCAGATAAGAGAATGAAGGAACTTGAGTTCGCAGTTGGTGATTTTGTCCACCCTAAGACAATCACATATAAGGGTAAAAAGTGTTCAGTTCGATAAGCTAAGTTAACGCCAAGTTATATGGATCCTTATAAAATTTGGCAAAAGATGGGGAACGAGTTGTGGTCAAACCTCCAAGGAACCTTAGGGAAAATCTGACTATTGAAGGAATTCAGTCCAGATCTTAGACAAAAAGCTCAAGGCAGACCGAATGAAGAAAACTAGAATGGTACAAGTTGAATGAGATTGCGATGGGGAAGTTGAAGTCACGTGGGAACCAAAAGTCAGAATGAAGGAATTTTTCCTTAAGTTATTTGAGAAGCAAAATGTTGGATCATCCCAAATCTAGATTCGAGGACGAATCATTTGAAGTGGGAGAGACTTGTAACACCCGCATTCCGTGGATCCTTTGGGTGATTCTAGATGGGTTCGAGGGACAAGGGAAGTTGGGTTGGGAAATAAGGAAGAATAGGGGTTTTTGTCGGATGAGACAGTGGGAATTCTGAAAAGGCAATGGAAATTCGGACAAGGCAGTGGGAATTCGGACAAGTCTTTGGAATTTCGGACAAGGCAGTGGGAAAATCGGACAAGTCCATGAAATTTGGACAAGGGAAGTAATAGTGTTCGGACAAGGGAGTGATAGTGTCCGAACGGGTAGTGTGTTCGGACAAGGAGTGATAGTTTTCAGACCGGGAGTGAAGTGTCCAAACTGAGAGAGTGATATTGGGAAGTGGTTGGGCCAGTCATGGATCGGTCCAGGGCATAAGTGTCCCGCGAGTTGGACTTTGTGCAACTTACGTGGGCTTGAATTTGGCCCATCCTGGGCGAATTAAGGTTAGGGTTTTCCACCCAAAATCCTATAAATAGAGCTAAAATCCGCTGCAACCCTATTTTTCACGAAAAACTCTAAGTTAAAATCAGAAAAGCATTGCGAAGAGCTCTAAGGCTGATATTGATCGATTCGAACAAAAGAAAGGACAAATCAAGTGGGTTCGAGACAGAATCCGAGTATTGAGACTGAATCGCATCAAGAGGTGTCCGAATAGGCTAAGGCAAATATGAGTTTTAGGGACCGTTGAGGTGATTCTGTGTTCGTTTTCGGGCAATAGTGGGATTAAGTCTTAGACGGGTTAGGATTGCATGATTGACTGGATTTACTGGATGAATGATTACTGTTTTCCGTTCATGATTGTTGTTTTTGTTGATTCGGGTGAATCCGGGTAACCGAGGCAGCATATATGATCAGACTCTGAGCATGAATAATGTTTTTCTGTGACTTGATTGTGTTATTGTTTGATACGTTTCTGGTTTGGCCTAGTGGGACAGAATGACCGACTTACTAAGCAATTCAATTGCTTACCCAATCTGCATGATTGTAGGTGAATTACCGAATGACCGTGAAAGTGACTAAGTAGGAGCGAGATCGAGGCCAGAGGGAGGAAGGATGGAATAAGACTGGGATAAACTAGGTCTAGACACATATATTTTAATCATTCTTGCAAACTTGTTGTACTAGAACCTCTTGATTAGTTTATGCATATGTTTTTGGGTTTATAAAACTGTCAAAAACTTGAAAACGACTAAGTAAAGAGAGAACAGAAAATTGACTAAGTGTTTGGTCTGTCCATGACAAAACTGAATCGAATCCGGACGTAGGCATCACGAGTTAGGCTGCCGCACCATGCCTCTGGTTTCGATATTTTTACCATGTTTGCACATTCGGAAGCAAAGTAGACATCTTTTTTTATCAATATTGGTTCACAACTTACCGACTCGTTAACCAAATTTCTATAAAATGTAAGGAGTGAGACTCGATCTATGGATCATATGTCTGCAAATTAATTTTTAATTGGTTGAAAAATTATTAGAGAGATTAAAAATAATTTTTTTGTTGGGAAAATAAAAAACTAAATAATTTTCTAATGTATGTGTAAAAACTTTAAACATTATGAAAGAGAGTAGCAAAAATTAACTTAACATTTAATTACTTGACGAAATATAGTTTAATTTAAATTCTAATTATTAATTAGAAGGTTAAAAGTTGAGTTGGAAGATCAATGCATATCTATTAACGTATAATGGAGATTAAATTTACCAGAGGAGTTGGATTTCAAGATTTGCATTATACAAAATGTTAAATTTTGTTGGCCACTTTCTCTCAAAAATGGAATATGTAAAGACTATCAAGAGGCATCTTATGAGTTGGAGAAATAGTTATCCAAAATAGAGGCGCCTCTTTATTTCTTTAGGCCACGTCTCCTTCAGCTCCTACGTGAGGATTCTATTCTCGACTCGCCACTTCTACATTATGCAACTCACAAAAAGCTTATCTTCTAAAAGTTATAAGAGAAATTAAAATTCTACATATGAGCTCAGCATTTCATTGCTTCCATAGTGAGCTAACGAATTTCAGGACAAAGAATCACGAATACGTATGAAAGTAATAACACATACTTATATATAAATATATGCCATGCGGTCCCCGTTATATAACATTCTGTTTACCAAAAAATAACCCAATATTATAGTTTGGTTTCGATGCATATATATGCACATAAACATCAAAAGCAAGCATTGGGGCCATGCATTTTTTGTAGCCAGAGTTACGGTTTTTCTTTTCATATAGAACTCGAATCCAATAATTGGTCATGCAAACCAACTAGGGTGGTCTAGTGGTATTTGGACTGGCACTACAAGAAAACAAGTGTGAATCTGACGACCAGAACGGTCAGTAGTAGTCGGAAAAGTGCATATTCCGACCTCAATTGACGGCAAACCGGTGGTCGGTTTGAGATGGTTGGTAATTGAAGTTTCGTCAGTAGTGGTCGGTATCTTCCGACCACAAAATCTTGTCGGAAAAGGCGGTCGGCACACGTCGGAAAAGCGCGGTCGGTACACGTTGGAAAATCGCGGTCGGTACACGTCGGAAGCATGGTGTCGGAAAAGCGCTTTTCCGACATGTGCCGACCGCCTTTCCCCATGAGGACGAGATGAGCTATGGTATTTGTCTCCTGTTGCGAATCCTGCTGCAAACGACTTCTCCTAATTGGGCCACCGGAGCAGTCATATAGAGGCCGTCTTTAGGAAAAATATGGGTCTAAGGTCCGGAATTTTCTGTTATCAAAAAAATTAAAAAGACTTGGTCACTCTCTCCTAGGTTAACCGATAGAACTATACTTACGTCGGGTTAGACTCATAATCTTTAAGATGTGTTCGTAGCAGCGTTTAGACAAGATAAATATTCTCACGAGACCATGCCGTGATCTGGCCCTATGATGTCGGATAAGATGCGTGAAATAGACCATCCGTTTCAAAATGCCAAAACATAGTGAGATTAACCACATACAATATATTGGTGGTCTCAACTTTCGAGTCTCGACAGATCTATTACAAAAGGACACGTAATTGGTACTACGTGATAATGGCTATGTCTACTTTCATATGGGGTACGGTTTTCTTTAATACAATGCTTGTTAGTACTGTAGTTGTTCAGTAACTTATAACAAAAAAACTAACATATATATACACTACAAAAATTTGATTTATCATGACAATTATATTGTAACTATGAATATATTAGTAATAATTTGTGATCTTTTAAATACAATTTTATTATGAATCTTTTTGTTACAAATTATTGTGACTTTATTTCACAACAATCTATTATAAGTTTTTTTATATATCTATTCATAATGAGTATATTGTAACATTTTATTATTAATATATACATTTGCGACACTTGTATTGCAACAATTTACAAAACATTACAAATTTATAATAATATTTTTATATTGTGACGAAATATGTGTTATTGTGATGAAATATTATATATCAATACAATTTTTTCTTGCACATATATATATATATATAAATCATTAATTAAATTATATATGTAAACCTATGATATAGTTTATAACTTTAAAAGTATTTTGCCTTTCTAAAATTCCATCGAATCCTTGGTGGAACATGTTGATGGCTACAAGCACATGAAGAAAAACATTTATCCAAAATAAATTAACGAGATTTTCATTTTCCAAATATTGCAGATCCGTTTCTAGACGTGAGCTTACATAATAAAAATAGTATACGTCGTAAAAGGAAATAATATAGGTTCGATGGTGGTTGCATATACGACTTTTGGACTCCAAAGTTTGGCCTGCTAGAAGACCAATGGCCTATCTTGGGTTCATGCATATGCATGCATCAAATCTCTGAAGACTAAAGTTTGTTTTTATTAATATACAAAATATAACCATCTACTTGAAATTTGTGTTATTTCATATCAAAAAGTAATCTCCATCGGATACATTTGAATTTACTCATAGATTTAGAGATGACTGTGAGTTAGAGCATGATTAGACCATGTGCATTGGTGTTACTTTCATGGACTCTTATAATAAAAAGAAGATTTAAATTAGTTTTGTTGATGTTTTGGGCCTGGATCCGTCTCTTAATTTGGAGACTGAAGAAACGTATCTCCAAGATACGTGGCATGTGCTAATTGCTCAAACGCTGAAACGATGTGTTTCTTCAATCAGTAAACCTTGACGGAGCCTCTTCTTCTCCTCTTTTACTTCTGAGATTTTTCTCTTCTTCTTCCTGTTAGTGTTCGCAATTAATTGTGAAGGTCTGGACCTGATTCTGATAGTGATTCCGATGGACCTCAAGAGTACTACGCCGGTGGTGAGAAGATGTTAGTTGTTATTTGAAAAACCTTTAGAGTAAGATTTTGGATTTCGGAAGTGATGATTTAAACAATCGGTTTTGATGGTAATGGTGATATAAAGTGTTCTTAGTCATGTTTGGATCTGGCGTTATCAATTTAGATAATGATGTTACTCTAGCACTACAAGAAAGCAACGCTGATTCTGACAGTGATTCCGGTCAGTAACCGTCGGTAAAACGCAATTTCCGACACTAATTGACGGATTCGGGGTGGTCGGTTTAAGATGGTCGGAAACCATAAACCCGTCAGTAGTGGTCGGTTATTACCGACAACAGAGAGTGGTCGGAAACGTGCTGTCGGAGAACGTCGGGGAGAGGACGTCAGGGAGATGTCGGAGATTGTCGGACCTAAGCTGTCGGTAATGGTCGGAAACGAGGCGTCGGAGAACGTCGGAAACGTGGCGTCGGAGACGGTCGGAAATCAGCGGTCGGAGGTCGTAGGAATTTTCCGACCACTTCCTACAACCACGTTATTAGAATAAAAAAATAAATAATATATATTATATTAAAAATAAATTACATTTATTAATTAGAAATAAATAATATATATTATATTAAAAATTAAAAATTAAAAATTAAAATAAAATTAAAAATTATATTATATTAAAAATAAAAAGATAAAAGAGTTTAGAAATTATAAATGTTAATTACAAAATAAGAAGCTAATTACGCGATGATGTAAAACTCATAAAATCTTCGCGGAATTTAGCGAATTCCTGTATCTGACGCTCCATCTCCCGCAATTTGGCGTTGTTCTCCTCTGCCTGACGCTTCATCTCTTCTTGTTTCAACCGCATCTGATTGAATTGCTCACGTTCTGACGGTGTCAAGGAACTGTGTGTGAGACGAGCCGGGACATCATCAGATGTAACTAGATTGCCAAGACCGAAGACACGACCTTTGGTACGCGGAGTGGACTGCAGAAAAAGAGAAAATTTAAAGTAAAAGTGATTAAAATAATTAAAAAAATTATTTTACCTCAATGACGAGCTGATCGATTTCCTCCCGCGTAAGCTGGGTAGAACTACCCTCGCCCTCTTGACTGCGCTGCGATAGGATTTCGGTGGTCTTCCGCCTCACCGTCTCAAGAACACCGAGAACCTTCTTGTCCTCTACCCGCTTCGTCTGCTTGTTCGTATGTGTGTCCTCCGCTAGGAGGAATAAATGAGGCTCTTCACTAAGCTGAGAAGCCTACAAAACATATTTCAAAGTTGTAGTTAATTTAAAAATATTACTTGTAATTTATTTAAGTAACTTACCAGGACACGTGAACGCTCCTTGAAAGTTTGAGCCCCGTTGTTATGGGTCGCAACTCCTAATCCGCCGCGATTGCTGTTTCGCTTGAGGGAGTTTCTTGTTGAGACCTTCTTGGTGTCCTCGTGCTCCCAATATGCTATGAGTTGTTGGAAAAGTTTCGGGCTACAACGGGAATGTTGTTTCTTTCCTGCCTTCCAAGCTTGTTTCCATTCATGTATGTTGTTCTTGTAAGAAGCGCGACACTGTTTATCGAACTCAGCTCTCACCCGAGGAGTGAGCTCGACGTCCCAATTAAAATCTTGCTGAAAAAAAAATACATAATTAAAACATATTTAATTCCAATATGTAAAATAAATATGTAGAATAAACATGCATAATTAAACAGTTAATTTAGAATACTATAGATCGAGTTTAACTGTGTCAATTTAGGGTTCATGTGAATATTACTTT